>JAIFHD010006989.1:0-28902 GCA_019721455.1 Psilocybe mexicana | reverse complement strand
GAAGTACCTTCAAGTTGATCTCCAGTCCCCCCTGTGCTTCTCGACTGGTTCGACCCCCCAGCATCTCCTACTATACTGCGCTAGTCGTAGTATCTCTGCCAACAACAGTTGATCGTTGTAGTCGCATCCGTTCACGGCTGGTCCACCAATCCCCTTCATTTACAAAAGCCAAAAAAAAAACATTCCTCAGCTTTTGATCATCAACATGAAGTTTTTTAGCGCCGCTTTCCTTTTTTCCGCAGCTGTGGTGTCCGTCTCTGCCGCGCCTCTGAGGCTCTCCAGACGCGCAGTTGACCCTAATCTCGTACCCGAGTTTGGTGTTACCGCAGGCACGAACCCAACTGGAACTGGAGACTGTGATGGCGTCCCCAACGCACAGGGTGTACCTATCAAGATTCCCTGCTTCTGTCCTCCCGACCGTGGTGCATTCATTGATGTAAGTGACCCAGGATCATATCGGCCCACGCACCAATGTAAACCTTCACTAACTTTCTGATCTTTTCATCCCACAGGCTTTGAACGCCAACGTCGCTGCAGGCCATGCCGTCAACAACCCCGGCATTTCGGTCGCGTTCCCAGCTGACGACTCCCAGGCCTCCCAACTTGCTCGCCTCAACGCAGCCACAGTCACTCTGCAGAACTTGAGGGGTCCAGGAGTGGGCTGTCCAGCCGCGTCGACGACCTTCAACGCGCAGGCTGCAGCAATCAGAAATGGGACTCCTCCACCTCCACCGCCTGCAGCAGCAGCCCCTCCTCCCCCTCCACCACCTGCTCAAGCAGCTCCTCCCCCGCCAGCTCCTGCTGGTGGAGTTAACCCCGCCCTCGTACCAGATTTCGGTCATGCCGCAGGCCTCAACCCAACCGGTACTGGGGACTGCGATGGCATTCCCAATGCAGCAGGTGTCCCCATCAAGGTGCCCTGTTCCTGCCCTCCTGATCGTAATGCTTTCATTGCTGTAAGTCCCCTCTCCTTCCAATTCTCTCCCAGTCTATCGAAATACTGACGTACTTGCTTCATCCCCGTTCCTTCTTCTGACAGTCACTGGAAGCCAACGTCGCTGCGGGCCATGCAGTCAACAATCCCGGTATTGCGGTCTCGTTCCCCAACGATGACTCGAAGGCGTCCCGACTCGACCGTATCAATGCCGCGTTGGTTACCCTCCAGAACCTCAATGGACCCGGAGTGGGATGTCCTGCTTCTTCTACTACGTTTGTGGCCCAACAACAGGCCATTCTCAACAGTTAAGTCGCAAATAATGGACGCGTCGATGTAGGACCATAGTTGTCGCGATTTGACATGGATGGGGTGCTTTCTTGCTTTTCTTGTATGTAGCGCTCAGTCTATTTCAACACCATATCGACTACCATGGAGGTACTCGAGAGGTGCTTGATTATACCATAGATACCTATCTGACCACCAATACAAGAAGTTGAGTACAACGGTATGATTCATCCAAGTATCCTGAGTTGCCATACTCAACAATCTTGAGAGGTACAATGGAATCCTTGACAATGATTGGTTCTGTGTGACTTGTCGCCTCGCAATATTCCAAACACTCAGAGAAAAAGCGAGATATTTGACTGATTGTCTTCTGAAAATTGGCATTGAGGGATGTTCTCAGGAAGAAGGGCAACACAGATGAGGAGCCAAAACAAAACTTGACAATGAGGAGGATAAAAATATTGCAGTTATATGAGAGAAAGAGACGAGTATACAAAACATACAAAGCAGATGGACAACAAAACCGTCAACTTGCAACAAAAAAGACTGTAAATGAGACGATGTCAGCGAATGTTCGAAGGCATCAACAAAGCACAGTAGTAAAGAGTGAAGTTCAGAGGCTAGGTAAAGTTGTCTGCATGATTGAGCAGCGATGTCTAGTCGCTTCTTGGAAACACGGACCATAGCGGTGTCATCCGTTGGTAGAATAGAAGATGGAAGAAAAAGATGAATTGTATAGGTTTGACTCACGATTTGCCACGTTCCTTCCGAACTAAGCTTCCTAATCTTCAAAATACGGTGCAAGAGGGGAACCAGGCTATAAGAAAAGACATAAGAGAAAAGAGAGAAGAGAACGGTATGATGATGGAGGAACAAGACGAAGAGCAAAAATAAAATTTTTGTGCTTTATGTCATTTTACGTGGGAACATTATCACATGACCGTGTTTCCGGCATTCTCCTCAGACGGAGTTCGAACCAAACCCCATCATAAACTCTGAAAATCAGTGGAGATCAGGCGAACATGCTGAAGCTGAAGCCAAAGGGATGGCCTTGAGCAGAACTTTACCTTCCCCACCCGTTTCAGCCACAAATTTCTTGATTAATGTCAACCTTGGCCACCAGTGAAATCACTCCCCCCGACATAGCCTTTTTATTGCGATCATATTTCATCTTTATCTAATAATCCATGTCCCCGCGGTTCTCGCTCATCGTGAAACGGCCGTGTCATAGGTCATTACTCTTCTCCTTCCTAGATGAATGCCCAGAAAGAAGGAGAAGAAGTGGATGTACACTGCCCGCCCGATACAGACACAGCTCAATGAATGGGTTTCCGGACTCAGGCTGTTGATGGTTCAGTTGATAAAATGACTCCAGTTTAGGCCATTGACCTTCCTGGAATCGTGTTTCTTTCATCTATGATTGATGCTTCTTCGACGTATATACTCTGACGAACTATTTCCTAGAACCTTTCGAACTGCCAAGTTTCGTTGTACTCGAAAGTTCGACAGATTCACCACAAACCTCAACAGATCTTTTTCTGTGTCACAGATCGCGTTTTGCGACAGCAAAACTATCAATAAATTGATCAAGTCTCAGAGACTGCTGCTTCGGACATGAAATTAGCCCTTGCTATCACCTCTCCTCTTGAGCTTGGCATGTGACCGACATGGTTTACAAATCCGGTAACTCGGTACAACTAGCTCAAATGACGAATGAATGTGAGAGCAAATCATCGTACATTGTGGAGTGGCTGGAAAGGCCTGACTCAGCCTTCCCACCAATTCAGACCACCCCGTTCTTGAAACCTACCAACACAACATGCGCGTTGTTCTCATCAAAGACGGGTCAGGAAATGCAGAAAGCCTCTACCTTGGTGAGGCGCCTACGCCAACTCTTCAGCCAACTGAAGTCCTAGTCAAGGTAACCGGTAGGGGTGGCTATAGATGATATCAGAACTCACACAACAGCAACGCCTTTGTAACCTCAGATCAAGGCTTTTGGACTCAATAGGATGGACATCTCCCAACGAGAGGGCAAGTATCCAAGTCCTCCTGGAGCATCAACGATCCTGGGTGTCGAATTCTCGGGTATCATTACCCAACTTGGCTCTGAGGTGACATCTTGGAAAGTTGGCGATGAAGTGCTTGGACTTTCAGGTGGTGTAAGTCGCATCATTGAATCACAGATATTCAAAACTGTTTGATATACTAACATATCTCCGCGGTCTGTTGTTGTATGTAGGGAGCCTATGCGGAACTTATCGCTGTGTATCAAACACACATCATTCCCAAACCTCCTCATCTGACCTGGGTCGAGGCTGCTGGTATTCCCGAAGTCTTCATTACAGGTATAGAGTGTTCAATCACTCATCCTTTTGACATCACACATCTAAATCCTTGTTAGCCTTTCAAGCTCTTGTCGTGATTGGGCAGGTGAAAGCCAACGACAACGTCCTCATTCACGCAGGTGCATCAGGCGTGGGTGTAGCTGCGATACAAATAGCCCGAGCATACGGAGCGTACGTTCCGATTCACTGCTCTCACATCCATTTAACTTCCAAACAAACATCAAAGCTAATAATGAACCCACCGATAGCCACACTGTTACCGCTACGACATCCACGAAAGAAAAGAACGACTGGTTGATAAGCCTCCCAAACGGCGCGACACATGCGGTGAACTATAAGACCGAAGATTTTGTTGCGGCCGTGAAAACAGCGACAGGAGGCAAAGGCGCGAATGTCGTCATCGACCTCGTTGGCCAAAGCCATTTCAACAAAAATCTTGATGTACTGGCAATGGACGGCAGGATGACTATGCTGTCGTTAGTGAGCGGTGAGATGGACTTGATTAGGAGCCCTTTCTGCATTCTGATACTCTGGTTGTTCCCATTGGATCCTATTAGGCTCTGTGGTTGACTCCGTCAACCTTGCGCCGATCCTGTACAAGCGCCTCCATATAGAAGGTTCAACACTCCGCTCACGCTCTCTTGAATATCAAGCGGATCTGATTAAAAGGTTCAAATCTCCCCTTCGATATGCTTCATTTTACGCTGAACAATTACACAGGTTCCGACAAGAAATCTTCTCCAAGATTACAGGAGAAAACGGGACCGGACCTCTCCGGGTATATATCCACAAGGCATGTGTCTCTTTAAGCTCTATCTCGATATCTATTGATTTACTTATATGTCGTTTTCTCACTTTCCGCGGGGCGCCTTAAGGTGTACCCTTGGACAGAGATACAAGCTGCTCATCAAGAGATGGAAGCGAATAATAACAGGTCTGTCATCATGTTCTAGGCACATGGCTTGGATTTCTGTCTAACCCGCGGAACACTAGTGGCAAAATCATCGCTGAGGTGGTTTAAAAGTGGCTATTATCACTCGTCGGTCTATTGAAAAGAGAAATGTGCGAACGGAAGTAATTAAAAAAACCAATTAGGAACAGGGCCCTGCACGTCTGGAATTACCACTTTTGTAACAAATACATCCAGATTCTGGATATACATAACGCACATAGGTGCAAATCAATGTACACACACCCGATTGACATTTCAGGGCGGAATCTACCCCCTCATCGTCATTGATTCATCATTCCAAATGGTCAAGAGTGCTAGTGACGAGTTTGTCAGGCGGCCAAACCACTCCGCAGCTATCCTGACAGCCTATAATTGTATGGGTTTTGATAATGATTTATACTCTATACAATGGTATTTTATAGCACTATACAACACATTTCGGAATATTTACCGAGCTGACAGATGAATTTATATAGAATACTGAAACACCCCAAAGAGTGGATGGGCGCGGATGGGTATACCGGTAAGAGCGCCTTCACGTTCCGCCCCACGTGTAAATTAGCCTCCCGTTCAAGTTTACTAGTGTGCTTTGATCATGATCGGTTCTGGGGTAGTTCATGACGATCTGTACCTGCTCACATAGTAATGAGCGCTCGAAGTGATATCGGGACATTTACCCTATGCACCTACAGAAAAAAGAATCCATTTAAAGTCAACTCTTGTCCTGCTGCCCTGACTTTGCCGTGAAAAGCATGCGCTGCCAGTGACAAGACGGGTTGCTACTTGGATTGACAGCAGTTGGACAGGGAAACACGCGATTTAACGCGTATGTCTTTCTTATCTCCGTCGTTGATTATATGTATTGATAGGTTATGTAGATAGCTTTCCAGAACTTCGGAACAGGTGGAAAACATATCCTTGACGGTATAGACTACGAGCAGTGCCATTACTAGACCCCTGCATGGTCAAACACACAGCCTGAAAACGGCATCCTCTGAAGGTGGTCGCACCCTCTCGAACATTGATTTCTTGTCTTACCGAACTTAGAGACGCCAGTTCATTTTTCAATCACTGAGTGATTCCCGAGTCACTGAACGAACAAACATCGAACAACTGGTGTTTTGATCCGAGAGGAAGACGTTCAACAACTGTCTGTAGGGATGGGGAAGGCCCACCGGAGATTCCGTATGATACTAAATTTCATCTCCATGTAACCCATTCTCTATTAACGATAGCCATGAAGACCCTCGATTGGCGTTTCGGTGATTCAATCATGGCTCCAAAAGGAAATATCTATCATGTACTCCGCCTCCGTCTCCGTCTCCGTCTCTTTGTCCGCGTCATCACGGTCAACGGCGGTGGGTGGGTCGGTGGGTCAGTTAAATGCGGTTATGGTTATGTCCATACATCCTCATCATGATGATTAGCTGCGTGATACTAACTTCCTTAACGCCTTGACGCTCCTACAATAGAGCTTCGAAACATTCTCTCTAATCTAACCTGAGCAACGATCCCCAGCAGATTGAAAATTTGCTTCCGCGAGACTCGATCAGGACGATTACGGTGAGCCATTGTACCGTTATCCCCGCCGAGCGCCGTTCAAATTTTAAGATCTCCGCAGGTTTGGGGGACCAGCGAGGTGATTGTCGAGATGCGGTTTTTGTACCACTAGCGATCTGGGGCTAGGGTCATATACATACTCAATATTGTGAAACTTGAGGATTTATTGGGTGACGAAGAAAACTCCGCGATGATTGCCTCAGCATAATCTTCTTGAATTTTGATGTGTTAGTAGTTTTGGTTTTGGGTTTTTCCTAGATGATCCCACGAAATGGACGAGATCTCACTCGCCTCAACGGTGTTTCTCAGACGGCCACCGCCTCCGCATCACTTTCGAACGATTCAACGAGTTTTAAGTATAATACTACCGAGTTGAATTAGATACCAAGAATGGTGTATATTGTGGGTTTCCATTGAGCTCCTAGCAATTTGCGAGGTTGATTGATTCGCAGTCAAATTTGTACTGCGTTAAAATGAAAGATCGGACTTCAGCGCTTCAGCGCTAGTCACTGTGTCTAAAAATAGACGCCCGCAATCATCGAGCGCGAGGTGCTGCTACATTGAAAAAAGGACATATCGCTCTCTTCCTTCGCATGTGAATGTCATTGAATTAGAGTTTAAGACACGTTGCTCTGGTCAACCCTTCCATCCTCCGGTTATTTTCCCATAATTTAAATTGCCATATTTCTTTTTTGCGACCATTTTTCTCGCCACTATAAATAGCCCGGTGCGCATTTCACAGCCCCTGGGATTCGTTCCATCATCATCCTCATGTGCTTTCGGCATTGTGACCAGTCGGACTTCCTAGCGCACTTCTCGCAGATTATGCTCGGTTATACGGGCCTATATAGGAGACTTCTCTTCTATCTGACCTATCGATAAGGGGAAACACCACCTCACTGGCAGGCTGTAGGCGACCACATCACATCGGATACGACTCGAGGGGCTCAAGCGGCTTTCCAGGAAGGCTGCAGCTATGTAGCTGATGAGCTTCCTTTCAAACCTTCGCGGCCGATCAAATTTTTGATGCAGAAGAGTACAACACAACCATTTCGAGTAGAAACGAGCACAATACGAGGATCGGGCCTTGGGCGATGCAATCAAAGCCATCCATCAATGGGTCGAGGAACTCATTTGGGCAAAGACCTTATTCTGGGCCCGACCCGCATTCAAGGAAAATGTCAATGAAACTGGAGACAAAATCTTCTTTTCATGGGACATTCCCGTTGATGTTATTCCTAAGAGAGAGATATGAATGGCTGTGTGTTTGGAACGATTTGATTAACAGATATCCGTCCCAGAAAGTGGGAGAACAACATCAAGGACAATGGCACGAGTTTCGAGCCTTTTGGAAGTTCGTGAAGGACAAAGAAGATTTTTTCAGAAATAGTTAGTCTGAATTACATCAGGAAAACCGCATGTAGATAGAATAGATAGAGCTATGTATTCTATGTATTCTACTTTGCCAGAACTCGTAATAGTACTATCAAGTTATGTCCGAATACAGTTCGCGTACTAGATCTAGTAACGAGATAGAAACAGCCCAGGGGCTGGATCTAGTAACTTTGTTCTGGAAAACGATAGATGGCAGAATATTCTCTCTGGTCAAATTTGTTGTGATTAAAGATATTATCATTTATTAAGTTGATACAACAGAAGAGGACTACAAAAAAGATACACTAAATGAAATCACCACCGTCCTGCTACCTCCCTTCCTATCGAATGAATCACAGGGATGATAGACTCGGACTCGGATGGCACCGAGGAACTCACCATCTCACAACTGTTTGGTCTGGAGGAGACCAAGATCACACGTACATGTACAAGTCCCAGGAAGCCTCCTGTCGATATTCGTGTGTCAGTCTGCAGCTAGCCGGTGCTCGGGTTGAGAAGCATGAGTGTCACCGAAGATTGTATGTGAGAGACGAGCATCCATTGACTAGAAGAGAAAGAGAAGGTCAGATTAGCAGCGAGCTATATCAAGAAGAAGATCATTGAGGTCTACCTCTTGCAGCGACTAGCGAGTCACTGTGGTGGGGGAGAAGAAAGTAGAAAGGGCGGTCAATAAGAAAAGTGGGTTGCTTTCATTCATGGATACCGCAGCACAGTCCGATCTACGGCTGTATGTCCAGAAATACAGTCAGTGTTGACGTTCAGGATAAGAAATATTGATCACTCACTTGCAATCATGGCGGTAAAGATCGAACAGGCGGCAGATTCGAGAGGGTCGGGTGAGGCGAGATTGTCTGAAGCAACAGTCAGGTTGTCGAAGGAGCATTGCCCGCGTTCAGGCCATTGAGTATGGCAGCGCCAAAGTGGCGACACACGAAGTATGTAGATGGGGGAAAGAAGAGCGACGTCGGGATCGGAAGTTGAACTCGGAGCAATTCGCGAGTCAGTTTCACGATCACGTGTGTCGGAGTTTCAATGGACTTAGAAGTTCCTCCGAGTTTGACTTCGCCAAATCGTTCGACGGATGTGCGCCAGCATCTCTCCCGCCATCCAATGACTTTGATAGATACAAATATCGAACGGAATGTATCTTACATGGATATTTTCAAAATTACAGAAAATTTTACTCAGAATGATAGAAGGAATAGTGCTATTACTATTGGCTGGAGAGTTAGAGTTACTAGAACGTACTAGGGAATTTTTCTGGTTCTGGACCTAACACTTCTATCTTTTCTAACATTTTCTAAGTTGTCTAGATATTCTAGTATCTTGTTATTTTCCTGATGTACGAGCAGCCTTGACCATCATAACTGGGTTGATGTGTCAATGTGTGTCACCGGACGGATCCGGGAGATAGACCAAAGTTCCAAGGAATATAAAATGCTTGATTTTTGTATCAGAGACGGCCTTTGGGGCACCACTGGAGATTCAATGGAAGTGGAGATGGAGGTCAAGGTCAACCGTAGTGAAATTCGCGGCCAATGTGGCAGTGAAATCCACTGTTTGTTTTTGTTACTTCTAGAAGCTTCAAGCCTCCGACCAGTGACAGAATTTGATTTTCTTGTTTTTCCAAGTTTCGTCCACTTCAATGTCCTCAAAAGCCAAAGCCAGAGCGCTGGCAGAAGATACGGAAGACGAAGAGGTGGCCGCCATGCTACAGGCCCGACCCCTGTCCGAAGGCGATCCAAACCAGTGGCTACGGGACAACTACGGGGACCTTGACTGGGCTTACACCGCCCAGGTCGTTCGGAAATGGAGTCACGACGCTCTGCTCGCTCATATCTGGGCAAAGTCTTTTTCGATTCCAGCCAGGGACTACAATCCGTCTGCTCCGTTTGTCTACGTCAGAATGCATGACGGAGAAGTCGTCACTCTTCCTCATGGCTACCGCCTTCCCCTCATGTTCGTGGCGAAATACTATTGGGGAATCACTCTCACCAGGCTGAAAAGCGCGGAGTCCTGGAAGAAGGAGCGGGAAAACGTATTTCACCTTTCGCGTCTTTGTGAAAATCTTTTCCAACGGGCACGGGCAAAGGCTTTCAGTGGTGGCATGGAAAAGGGTTGGAGATGCTTGATGTTCGATCGATTATTGGCCAGATTTTACAAAGGCTGGTATCGTAACGATCCTCCGGCGGGGAGAGAGTTTATATCGAACTTTGGGGCAAAAGAGTATGACAGGGACGTTCTGAAACACGGTATGTGGTCAATCCTTTTGTATAATCCATCGTTCTATTTTTAATGACGGTTTTGTAACGAAAGATTGGAAACGTTGGTGCACCAGAGGCCTCAATGGGGTGAAGATGACGGAGGCAGAAGTCGTCGAAGGCATTACCATTGACCAGTTCAGGGAGGGTCTTGAAAAGGGCACAGATGGTATATGGAGGCTAGGAGGCGAACCCCTTCCCTTCATCACGACGCAAGAAGATGGGGGGTGGAGTTCCGTCTCTGAGCTCACGGATTGTGATATGGACAGCGACGAGGGGAGTGACGTGAATAGCGAAGGGGACGATAGTCCTGGAGAAGATGATGACCCAGAGACACGGAGAGGGAAACTACCCGATGCCACGACGCCATCTGAAAAACGCCCCCGCTCAGTCCCAGTTGACGAGGACGATCTAGAACGTGCATCCAAACGCGCCCGGATCCAGCCCACTCTCGTCGAAGCCCGTCCCTCTCCCCAGTACTCTCACCCTCGGTTAGCAGCCATAACGAACGATCCAGGGCTAGTCGCATCTTCCTCTGGCACTCCTTCCGAGCCCCGCACAAACATCATCGAATCTTCGCCTCGCCTGGAGGCTTCGCGGAGTTCATCCCTCCCAACTACCGAACGTCCAACGGCCGATCTGCACTCGTCCACGGGAAATAGCAACAATACTCCCGGTCGTTCGACATCTCATGTACCATCATTGTCGAAACCCACTGAGGGACCTTCCTCTCGTCCTTCTCCATCGAAAAGCGAACATTCTTCCAAGAGCCCGGAATCCGTGGTCGTAATCTCTCGACCGAAACCGAAACCTTCATTTTCCCGGTCTTTTTCTTCTCTTTCCACACCCGACTCTTCTAGCAGAGCCGGGCCTTCCGGCTCGAAAACGACGTCACGACCGCGAGAGGCCAGTAGTCTGAGCCAACGTCCTAGTGGATCCAAACCTCGACAGACGAGGGCGTCGCGGTTGGCAGGAGTGGCGACAGTCAATGTTTATGTTTCGGAGAAACCAAGGGCGAAGGCTCATCATGAGTCTAATCCCAAACCTCGAAGGAAATCGCCAAGCCGGGAACCGTCACGATCTCCGTCTCCATCACTGTCGAACCTTCCACCGCAAGAGCAACCATTTCCTCCCTTATCTGCCGCTACCCCAATCCCTCTTCCTCAATCTACTCAATCGGCATCTGCAACACCTGTTGGACCCATCGTGACAACGCCTTTACCCCTACCCACTCGAACCATATCTGCATCCGCCGCCGGACCTCCTCCAATTGTGATACCTCCAGCGCTTGACACCCAGCCGTCACTCTCACGAGATGCCATCACCACCAAGGCGTTAGAATTGTTGGTGAACTTGGTAGACATGAAACAAGTCCTGGGTAATTCCACCCATTCTTCGTCATCTACGTCATCGTCTGCGCAAGGCAATTCCAATGATAATAATCGACCTCCTGATGCGGGGCACCTTGCGTTTGAGGGCAGGTTTCAGAATCTTGAAGACCGTTTTTCTTCTGTCCGAGAGGAGTTCAAGGATATTATCGGACGATTGCAGGATCTGGAAAGAGAGGCCGGCGAACAGCGCGCGTTGAAAAAGGTGGCGAGTGAAAGAGTCTTCGAAGACAAAGGTGTGGACTGTCGTCCTGCTACGACGACGTTGGGGGTGGAGACGGATCGACGTGACGTTCAGGACGTCGCTATTGGCAACGTTAATGAAACTGCTGGTGGTCAGGACGCAGACGGTGATGTGAAGATGGGTGCCAGTGGACGCGTCCTTGGCGAGATTGCGGTACAAACGGATCCTGAAGAAGAGCGTCATCATTCGCAGCAGCCGGAGTCTCGCTCGGAGGACAGCTCGAAGGGCGAGCAAACTCCGACGCAAGATGTCATCCTTACGTCTGTCGAAATGCGCACAAGTGATCGTAACTGCGGGTCGGAGACAGACACAGACTCGACCGTGCATATCGTGAAGGATGATTCGGTCGATCCTCGAACACAAGAAATGTCGGAAAGCTTGTCTTTCCTTGTGAATAATTTGGTATCTGCGAAGATGCTGACGGTCGTTGGAGACATGCTGAAGGGGAAGGCGAGGGACACAGCCTCAGTCGAATTGGACATGTCGTTGCGAGCCCTGTCACCAGTTGCCACCCCGTCGTCTGACTCGTTCGCACTCACGAATCTTCTGGACGAAATCAAGACCTTGAAGGAAGAGTCTAGGGCCAGGAGTATTCGAGAAAAAGAAGAAATGCAAGCGATGCGACAACTGCATTCAGCCGAGGTGGACGCACTCCGACGTAGGCTTTCTTACTTGGAGTCCCAGAACACCTCCATCGATCCAGCGAGCAGTTTCGGTGGCACCCAACACCGTTCTTCATCTGTGCATACGATTAGGGACGAAGCTGAGTACCAGCTTTCTTCCACCGAACCACTCCGACATGTCCATCCACCTCGTCACTCTTCCTCTGCTGGACGGAACTTCTTGTCGACTTCGGGTTCGGGTCAGAGAGATATCGCTCGGACCCCGTCTTTGGACTCTATCAGCTCTGCAAACCCTCGTCCGGGGACTTCTGCGCCTGCTGAGCGCAGTTTCACCTTTGCACGACCTGGTCACGAACGTGACGACGAACTTCCGTTGCCCATCAAATCGCAGCGGAAACAGCACATTTCTTTTCCTCGGTCCACCTTCAGTTGATTTTTTTTTTCGTCTCTCTCAATACATAAATTCTATTGTCCAATGCTTGCGACGTTTAGTATTTTCTAATACTCTTACCTTTCTCTTACCTTCTTAACCCAACTGTAAAGTAGTATCGTAAAATTCGCCACTGATCAAATCTAGTTGCTCCATCATGCCATTAGCCGCATTCACCACATCCACCGTCACCACGATCACCACCACTTACAACTTCATACCGTATAACATCAGCGAATTCAGGAAAATGTCCAACGAGTACCTCCTGGCTGACAGTTGTGTTTACAAAGGTGATATCTTACACCGGGGGCAAAAGCCACCCCGGTTAAATTTAAACCATAACCTTCACGGTTGATTCACACCTGATTTTATGAACATCCGTTGTTAGGGGCCACTTATCTCATAGCTAAGCTTAACATTCATGTTGCGATAAATAAATCGATTTTTTAAAAATAAAAACTAACAGCACGGTTTATGTACATACTGAGAGATAAAAGAGGTGCCGATCATTCCGCCAAAAAAAAAATCAACAAGACATGGAGAAAGAAAGAAATGTATCTACACAAGGCAGAGGGATTCTCGGGAATTGTCCAAAATTGTATTATTGAATTTCCTCCAGGCGCTTGCCCCTCTCAATTTGTCTCGCCATTTCCTTTGATTGATGGGTTGCTCTTGGCCGGAAAGGATGCGTTTCAAACGGTCCTGGTACCAGACCTCATCCAATTCTGTCCAATGGTGCCAGTTGAGACCATTGCTGACAATAGTATGATTATCCCAAGTCTGTGCAGATGGCCACCATGAAACCTTCGCAAGTTGTGTCCCAGATCTTCCCTTGTAGATATCATGCATGCCACATATCAAATCAAGCTCGTCATCATTGAGTTTGTCATCCCAATTCTCTGTATCCTGGTCCTCCACGCACACACCAAGGCGAAAATCCGTCACCGCTGAGGAAGGTCCCATACTGGCCGCATCGGGTGCCAGGTGTTCTCTTGCAATTCGTGAAACAATTCCTCCATGGAGGAGGGCGGCACGTCCTCGTGGCGATGAGAGAATTTGAGCACGTTGTTTGACATAAACCTCATAGTCGGTTATTGTGAAGACATATGCAGGCAGACGTTGGGGAATTTTAATGGATATCCCTGACAAAGACATTGACGACAGGGAGGAGTTCAGGCCCATTAACAGGATAGTAGTGAACTTGATCCCCTTCTCAGCGAGATGAGTGGCCAACGATGATAAAGAATGGGACTCTAGTTGAAGAAGGCGGAAAATATACAGAGCAGTGTCTGCCGACAACAGTCCAATGTCGTAGTCTTCATCCCTCGTCAACTTTGAGAAACCCTTTTCGAGAATAATGTAACGGCCTTGGAGTAAATAAAAGCATTTTTTGAATGCCTCCTGATCCAAGCTACGACAATGTCCAGGAGATACATCCCAGGAGTCTAAGTCTGTTCGGGAATTTATGATTGCATTTACAAATGAGATTATAGAGGGGGCGAGTCCCTGGAGAGGAGGATGGTATTCTGATGTTCGTAAGCCGAGCGTCTTGAGAGCTTCATCCCAGTCATATGTCGTGATGGATGTGTGCGTTGCAGGAACTGGTAGGGGGGGGAGAAAGCCATAATGAAGCATGATGTATTCAAGAATATTGAGGTTTTCCTGAAATTCAGCTTCATGAGCAGCTAATGTTGACGATGCGTGAGGCACCCTCATTGGCATTGAAAGACTTGAGTCAAAGAAGGCGTCATTAGCGGCCTGTGCTTCATCGTTGGTTTGGGTTGGAAAGAAAGTGTTGGTGTCCTCAATGTCAACATGGTATCCATCGTCAGAATCAGCCTCTTCGTCATCTGGCGCAAACTCTTCACATACATCCCAGACATTTGTAACGGGATCATAGATGCACTGGGCGTCGGAATGGGAACCCAAAACATCCTCGCGCTCCTTTTTTGGCACACGAACACGGACAAACTGCAGTGGGTTTTCATCCGCCCACTCCCAAATGAAAACCTCCGCTGATACCTGCGGAGGCTTTCTTTCGCGATTCAGACGCCGTTCTCGGTCAGACGGAGATTCTTTCGAGATCCTTATTTTGTTCTGTCGAGCACGACTGTCAAAGAATTTCTTCCAAGGTGCCGACTTGATAACGGCTTCACGGGCATCTGAAAATTCCTTGTCAGTCATTTCATCGACCGACTTTTTGGCTGTAACAGACGTGGACGACGAAGGAACGGCAGGTGGTGATGAAACCGACAGTGACGTTGGCGCGCGAGGAATGTAATTTTGATGGAGGGCTTGTATGATGTGTGGAGGTGGACGCAAATGCTCGAGGAACTTCGAGTTCCTATTCACCTCTTTCTCATGCCTACCGGTCCAGGGGTACCACACAGGAATCCTGAAGTGTGTAAACCATTCCACCGCGGGCTGACGAGACTCTGTTGAAAGAAAGTCCAAAATTACTCCAACACGGGGACACGACGGATGAGATGCATCACTTGTTACAAGCCCACCCAGCCAGTCCTGTGGTAGGCCACACCGACAGAGCACCGAGAACCAGTTATCGTCGTCGTTGGTCTCAAGTGGATAATATGTGTCCGCCTGGGCAATCAAAAAACTGATGAGGGCCATCCACATTGCGAACCAGTTCCGACTGATCTTGGCGCGGTGGCGAAGTCCTCGCGAAGTCCGATACACCTTGTCAAAGCCCAGTAGAGAAGGAGGGATGGGCTTAAGGAAAGGGGGCATTTCAAATTCTTTCTGGAGATGATAGACCACCCGAATCAACATGTCCTCAAGATATCTCCACCTTTCAGCTACATCATGAGCCAGGACACAAGAGTCCGGAGCTTCGTCATAGCTGCCTCGTCCTAATTGCAAGTCTTCGAAGACGGGTCCGCTCCACAAGGGATGAAGGGGAATGAACGGGAGGTACGTGTATGGTTTTGACCACCATCGCGGCTGAAGGAACTGCTCAATTCTCGCTGTCTGGGCATGGAAAGGATAGGTCCAGCCAAGATCGTCTGCTGGGATTTGAATGGGACGAGAGCAGTTCGGGGAATAGAAGATGGTGCCGTCGTGGAGGAATGCGTGGCCATTCGAATGATCGACAACCTGTTCAACGCAGCTAGGAGGCATCTACAGAAAGTAAGGTGAGTCTCTCGTGCAAGCCGAAGCTATTTTGAAGTTTACATACCTTGTTCAGCGGCTAGATTTGTGGTTTTTAAAGAAATTCGCGATAGATGCAAAGGTTTTCGACCTTCGACGTACAAACGCGTCGGTTGGGTACCCAACTCGAACACGATGGAAGACGAGGGAGAAACGGAAGGAATAACCGACTTGATGTTCACTACGCGTTTGGCAGGGAACCCAAGTCCAAAGCAGGCGAGAGGCAGGCGAGAGGAGCAATGGATTCGACAGGGAACGGTTGAACGCGGTGGTCTGGATACCCAAATCCAACGTGTTGTGAACCAGTTCAGTCAAAGGATATGGTGGGGTTGTGGTCCTAGAGCTCTACAAGCTTCGTGATTGGGTACCCAAATCACTAGCTAGGTAGAGGGAGGGATGGTGGTGGTGAAGAGATAAGGGACTTGAACTTTTTTTCAAGTTCCGAATGCGGATCTGAAGATGGTCACGTGCATGTGGATTACAAATATTTGGTCCACAAGGTCTTGCCTAGCATTGGCCCAGCATCCTGATTTGGTGGCCCTTTGTTTGGTCCACAAGGTCTTGCACAGCATCCTGATTTGGCCACACTCTGATTGCCAATGCTTGGTCCAGGGGCCGTTGGACTCCAACATTTTCGTCCTGTTTCATCTTCTTCCTCCCTCCTCCTCCCTCCTCTTCCCTCCCCGTCCATTGTCCGTGTCAGATAGTCTGGGTACCCAGGCTAGCGACGTCAACAATGGAGGGTTTGAGCCGTTCTATGACTTCATTTGGGTACCCAATGATTGTCTGCAGAACGTATCTCGTTGGACAACACTCGACGAAGAAAGCGAGCAGGTCTGTATTCCGATCCTGAACATATCCATTGATTGTCATGCTAATTTTTTTCTCCAGTTAGTGCATGTATATTAATCAAACGATCGCTATTATTGGGTCCGTCTCCAATGCATGGTATGTACAGCCTACGAGTCCAGCTGATGTACCTGAGATTGACATGCGTCCTGCAGAACACGCCCCCGCCGTTATCTCCTTAAATACCGTTCACGATCACATGAAGGAGAATTGTACATCCAACTTCAGAGGGATGAAAGGGAACGTCGACGCGACGCGTCGAGCTCGGCACCACGTTGCAGACACATGATGTTAGGGCGATTTTATGGGGAGGGAGGAGCACTTTCTTTCTTCCTTTCCCCCATCATCTCGCTTGAGTTGGGTACCCAACCAAGCACTTTGCAATTGTCTGGACAGGCATTATCTTCATTTCCTTTCCGCGTTTCCTCTTCATCGTCAATCAAGGACTTTGTCCTTTTCGGTTCTCTTTACCCTTTCCCCCGTCATCGTATTTGAGTTGGGTACCCAACCAAACTACGATGCTATTGTCAAACTCAGGTGGTACGAAAGCGTCAGGCACAGGTCCTGCGAATGCCAAAGCGTCAGGCTCAGGCCCTGCAAATGCCAAAGCATCGGGCTCAGGCCCTGTCAATGCTGAAGCGTCGAGCTCAAAGGACCCTCGGAAACGCAAGCGTGATTCAGGTGGTGAAACTGACAGCCCCGACAAACGCCAACGTGTTGGAAAGGCCCGTCGCAAAAAATTTCCTCCACCTCGAAAACCCAATACCTGGCATATCAAAAAGGGAGAGATTCCTGATGATGCACATAAAACGAAGGTATGTTATTTCTGGTGATATATATTACATATAATACTCAACATCATAAACTTAGCTGGCCCTCGAAACACATATCCGTCTACTGTGGGGTCTGTATAGCCAGACCGATGTTCCAAGCTCCGTCTCACCAATGGAAAAACGGCGCTACGCTGCTCGCTTCACGGACGAGAATGCTGTGAAGGCCTCTGTCCAGTCATCCCTGACAAACAACTCCGCGTCGATTGCTGGGGTCGACAATCTCATCGCAAAGATGCGTAGGGACCTCCCGGCCTCTGGAACAATCGCAGGTAATATCCGTCGCATCGGCGAGGAGTTCCTGCAGATGATTTTTCGAACATCGGCGCAGCAAGGGCTACTACGATGGGCTCCGGACATTGAGACCAACGACCCTGACTCCATCTACAATGTCCTCAATGAGCATATCGCTTTGAGAACATTCGTGCAGGCCTCGACTGGGGGTGGTTATGCATTCTTTCCTGTCAATCTCAAGTATGTGAACGACGCCGTCCTTCTCCGTCGGCTGTACCGCAGCTTCGTGTTCCACCACATGCGCGACCTGTTCCGCATGGAAAGCAAAGCAGCGGGGGCTGTTCAACGTAACCAGAACAATTCCAATATGTACTTCCGACGGTCTACGGTAAGACTTTTCTTTTTTTTTCCTTTTCTAAAAAGTCATCTCATTGATTTTGCTCGTTTAAAAAGCTGGCAAAGAACCGCTACGACACCCTCAAAAGTGAAGGCTTCAGACGGCTCACATGCCTGCTGGCCAAATGCCCCGAGGCCCATTCGGATGACGAGGCGGGCGTGCGGCACGTAGATGGGGTCGCGCAGGAGATTTATCACATCAAGGTCCGCCGTGGCCGTTCGATCAAAGTGACGCGCTTTTTCCGCCTCGTCGACACCTTCCGCAGAAACACAATCTTGTCGAAGCGGGGCCGCCGCAAAGGGGTGATGTGAGTATTCCCTGCCCTCCTTCCCCCACACTAGCTGACCTCACCTTTCCCTGACCCAGAACTGACCGTGTCCGTGTCGAGACTGACCCGCCGGGTGAAAGCACCCTCACCGCTTTGCCGGAGAAGGCTCCGATTGACTTTTTCGAGCCAGACTTTTGGAACAACGAGATGTCCATCGCCCAAAAGGCTAAATATATGCGGGGACGTGAGGTTACGGTCGCCCTCCCACTCGAAGAGTACTGCCGCACCTGGGCAGCATGCAGGGAATGGAAATCCTTATCCGAGGAGGATTTCATGCTCCAGTATGGATTGGATGTCCTTGCGCTGTACGACATCCCCACAGCACTCGAGTTGGAGAGAGCTGCTGCAGAGGACTGGGATGAGGATGAGGATGATGGCGATGATGACAGCGAAGGCGACGACGACGATGTTGATGATGACGGACGCCCTAACGCCAGTGGGCAGAAGAGGATTAATGTTGACGTGGATGACCCCATGGACGCTGAAACAGTTCCCACCTCGAAAGGGAAGGGGAAAGCTGTGGAGATAAAGGATCCAAAGGCCCAGAGACGGGTCAAGACCAATTACACTGAGCAGGTGGAGCGTCGCCGTGATGCAGAGAGGCGCAAGCGGTGGGCTGAGCGAGAAGAGCAGCTTCATGCAGAAGATTCGCTGCCACCCCGCTCACCTCGTTCACATCCCTTCCAGCCTGGTGTGCCTTTCCCTTTTCCTCAACAGCAACTCCCACAAGCCCCTCCTCCACCCCTCCCTCCATTTTCAACTGGCCAACATGCTCCATCGGTTCCTCCGCCAGAATATGTTAAGGTTGAAAGTGATGAGGAGCAGAATGCGAGGGCATTGCTTACACCCCCCGCGAGGCCATCTGAGCTCATGGAGATTGAGCCACCCTCCCGCACAGAGATCTCTGATCGGTCTCGCAGCTGCTCAACAACGCGTACAGTTGTGGGAAGCCAGCCACCCACACCCCAACCACAGCACAATGTTGGCCGAGCTGTTACCTGGGCACCACAGGCACCCATGCAAATGTTCCAACCACGTCCCACCTTTGATCGAGCTCGCAGCTGGGTGCCACAGCCACCTCTCCAAATGTCGACACCTCAACCACAGACACGAACACCCCAACCACAAACGCGCACATCCCATCCACAGACACCTACACCCCAACCGCAAATTCGCACACCACAACCTCAGCAACAGATGGAGATTGAGCCAAACCCACCACCACCACAACCGCTTTCTAATCAAGGTTTTACATGGGGAATGCAGCCAGCTCAGTCTGGGAATATTCAGGCAGGAGGGGTAGCTCAGCAACAACAAGGTGATGAGGCTGGCAGGCGGATTAAAGAAGAGGTAATCGATCTTACACTCAGGAGCGATGCCAATTCTCACGACGACGACGATGATATGTATGGTGATTTGTAGTTCTTGGGATGTGCTCATTTTTTTCTGTCTTCTCTCAATTTCTTTTTCTGTTTGGAGTGCGACTGGATTGCCTTCTCTCTCTCCCTTCCTGATTTCAATATTTACTTGCGACTTGTATAAAAAAAGATTCAAAAAATAAATAAATAAAAGTATTTATTCTAAAAAATGTGTGATATAAGCTTCATTCATAACAATGTGTCAAATATGTAAGTCTATCTTCTGCCTCTGTTCAATCCCCAACAAACCACCAGAGTCTCTTTTCGAATTCCATATGTTCCGACTGGCCGAACATAGGTTGTGAGATGTGTAATGATATGTAGGGGCTCAATAACAAGAAGGTCTTCAGAACGCGAATTATCAAATATATGTGTCTGGAACTCAGGCATGTTGGTAAAAGGGGCTTTGGACTCTTCAGCCTCAGATAATGCCTTATGGGGGCTAACTTGAATAAATGTCTGTATCTTCGATTCCAGTGGCACTTGCCAGATGGCATGGATAAATCCTGTTTGCCTCTTCTTGGCAATAGGATTGTAAAATAGGATGGCGCTATTCCCTTTATGAGAGCTCTGACAACTAAATGTGTGCTCGCCTCTTTTGAATTGTAAAGGGCAATGTGCAAGTGGCTGGAGAACTATAGCATTGAGTGGGTGTGGAAATTGGTTGTAGACCCGATATGGCCTGCCGGTGGAATGTAGGTAGTTGAGGAGGACATTATATTCAGCGATCTTGAATTTTGATTGTGGAGAAAATATATCTGGGGTTTTGCGGAAAAATAATGCAACTTCACTTTCCGTCAAGTTGGGTGGTGCAGAGGTATGACCATGGATTTCGTAATCATTGGTAGGCTCTAAAACCTCAAGCAGGCCACTCAGCTCCTTCTCGTCTTGCAACAATGCTGTTAGGCGAGACTGTCTGCTCATTTGGCGGAGCATCGTTAAGTCCATGTCTTCTATTGTATAATATCAGATTTGAGTCCAGTAGAAAAAATAAAGTATACGTACTGTGCTTTTTATTGGTGTTAATTTTTTGCAACAGTCCATTCATCCTTTCGCCAGGAAATTCACTGAGAGATGTTAAAGGTCCCCAGTATTTGAGGAGATCACCGTTATGCATAGCGTAATGATGATTGGGTTTTGATGCACGAAACGAGAATAATTCCTGAATGCTAGCACGGTATTGAACGTAATGGTCGGTGTATCGATCTGCATCAGCATTTGAGGTCTTGTATGATGAAATAATGTTTGTGGCAGCAACAAGATGATAAAATGAGTTAAGATGTTGTTGTTGAAAGTTGCTGGGCTCAGGAACAAACCAAAACTCAGGAATGATGACAGGGAAGATACAACTGAAGAGAGTAAGATACTCGTGGGCTTTGAGTTTTCCGTGGCGTGGCTCGCCAAGATTTGCTGGTGGTCGCTGTGCCCAAGTTGGCAGAGTAATATCATGAATGCAGGTTTGGATAGCAATCAACTGGTCTTCTGGAAATTTGAATGGTAGACCTGCTACCTCTTCCTCTTCCAAGTCGGGAGGTATATACTCATCATCATCATCATCATCATCATCAAAGTCATACGGCAGATAGTCATCGAGAATTGAAATTGACATTGTCGTATTGTCACTGACTTCAGACTGATTGGTATATTCAGATTCGGTAGGTTGGTAGCTTTGCTCAGATGATTCTTCTGCGAGTCCACTCAGCTCTGCTTCAGAGTCATATATGTCTTCATACGTCCACTGTTCTTCATTCTCTAGCTCTTCTTCCTTTTCTCTCTCCTTTGCATCCTTTCCAATACCCCATAATGTGCGAAGATGATGTTGCAAGATTCCTTCAAGCCAGTTGTGCATAAAACCCAGCACGACATGTTTTACTGGGTCCCAATATGGCAGACGATGCAATGGTGTCCATCTGACTCCTGTAACTGCCTCTTGTTTTCGTCGCCCAGCCTTTGTCCCTTCAGCCCGCCAAGTTTCAGCTTGCTGACGGACATCAGCCCCATTTCGCTGCTGCCAGGTTCTCCAGTCTAAATCCTCAAGATGGGTATTGTCACAAAGGCAAAATGCACAAAACATCTTGGCACTATGTGTCATAAATCCAGCAACTTTCCGGCTTGCCTCTAAATCAGCAATAAGTGCAGCAATTTTTGCCAGCACTAGAACACCATCTGGAAATTGGAATGTTGGAATTAGAACACCTGGAGCAATGCCAAATTCTTGGACTGATAAAATAGCAGGCTCTAAAAGATGACAGATGGTGATCATATCAGGAGCCCGAGGGGGAGGAGTGATCCCGATAATAAATGTGTTCTCAGGGCGGTAACGTAGTTCAGGGGGCAAATTCAAGCAATAAAGAACAATTGCACCGCATGACACAACCTTCCCTGAGATCTTGTTGGTGAATGGATTAAACCAATCAACATAGATGGCAAATTGTAAGTTGCGGGGTGAAGGTAGAATGCCTTGTAGATCTCTCCATGCAGGACTATCCAGAATGTCACGCATTTCCCCACCAAAATTTATCGGACGAGTAGCGTATTGGTCGAATGTTTGGCGAAGGCTGGCCTCAATAACTTCTCTTGACATAAAAAACCTGAGCCAGGATTTGAAGGATTGTGTTGTGTATAGCATGCATGGTACATATCTGGGCCCCTTTTGTGTGTTCTTCAACTCAAATAATTCAGTGCCACATACACGAGCACGAGGTGATTCTTTCCAAGTACATTTACGTGGGCGATGTTCGTTATTATTGGGAAGAGGATAGAGAAAGAAGCAGGTTGGACAGCAGATTATTCGCGTAATCTCTGGTTCAATGCAGTATTGCTGATATGCTGTACGAATATCACGTGGGAGTTTGATGGGCTCAAAAATTACATCGAACCCAGAAAATTGAAGTTCAGTGCTGAGAAGGGCCAAAAATGTCCCTAGAATGAGCTGTATGGCTTGTAGTATCTTGTTGGACACTGCACGGCTGACACGAGCCCGCATATGGAGCCAGACAGTAAATATACAAATGAGTTTAATCAGCAATTTTGTTGGGATCACAAGTTCTGCATAAATCAAATAAATCAGTGTTGAACAAATTGTATCTGAGTCTCAATTGTAACATACTTTCAGCTTTAGATGGCGGTGATGATCCTTGGACAAATGGCATTTCTTCCGATTCAGGTGATGATTCCCGCTTGTCTTGTTCTTCATGTCTTCTTCGTGTTACAGAAGCGACTACTCTGCCAGGGTACAAAACACCATTGACATCATAAGTCTTCTTCCTACATGTTTTACAGACACATATAGGCATGATGGCCCGTTTAACCACAAATGTACGAGAACCCTCCACAAGTTTGATTGGGTACCCAGGTCAAACAAAATGTGTCTGTGTCAGAGGTTCTTAGGCAGAAGAGGTGGTACTGTGGCTAAGGATGGACACGAGTCGACCCGCGGATCACCCGGATCCGTACCCGCGAGTATTTCAATGCTCCAAAGTGGAACCCAGATCCGTACGGGTTTGTTCCCACGGATCACCCGGATCCGCGGGTCAAAACTCACAAGTACTCGCAGGTTTTTGCAAGACCTGTGTTGAACGGGTCACCACAGGTAACTCACGGGTTACCCACGAGTATCATAGCTATTTAGATAATTGTCTTTACAAGTAGACCGAGAAAAGTATGATTTATTGGACTATTTAATTAGAATTGAGAACAATAACATCAGCATCAGGTGGATTGGGCTTGCGCTTCTTCGCTGTGTTCCTTGTTTTCTTTTTCTTAAGCATATTAATGATCGCAGGCCTGTCAATCACACCATCTAAAGTGCACCATGATCCCAAAACAGCTGATGCACGAACAGAAGCATCACCCAAATTGTGACGAAATCTGGATACAGTCTGTCCGCCTTTGGAAAAGGAGCGTTCGACATCGGTTGAACTTGCTAAGTAGTGATAAAAGTCAGTCGAAAAAAGCTACGCAATAAGGCAAGACACGTACCTGGGATTGACAAAAAATCCAACGCCATCCTGGCCAACGGATGGCCTGCAGTGTTCTGTGCAGTCCAATAGACAATCGGATCAGCTGAAGTTGAGATAACAGCATTAGCGAGCCAGTCATCTAAGGCGTCGATTGGTCCAATATTATCATCCAGGTCGGAGAAAAACCTTCGCGCATCGGAGAAACGCTAAATAGAACATATAACTCGTTAATACATATTAGATCCTCAGAAACAACCGACTCACATCATTTGTTGCTGGGGATATGATCTCAAGCTCGGATGCCAGAGATTGAGGCTTGTAATTCTTGATCCATTCCTCGCGTGTCAGCCGCTCTGCTTCGTCAATCCATTCCCGCAGCCAGCCGGCCTTGGAGAAGTAAGCGGTCTTGTGGCGAGGATGTAGGACTAAAATGGAGGGTGGTTAATGTTGTCAAGAGTTATAAAAAAAAGAGATTATAACAAACCCATTGCGATCCGATAGACAATTGATTCATCGGTCCGTGCATAGTACTTGTTCAGCATCAATAACCCTCGCAATGCTGCATGACGAACAACGGGATGAAGTGATATATTGTCGATGTGTTGATCAAGTGCCGCAGTAAGGGAATCTATCATCGGCACGACCTGATGGATGAGTGGTGTGTTACTTTCGGAAATTTTCTTGGTGGCATATAAAAAGATCTAACATTCTTTTAGTCGTTGGGTAGTCACAACAAGTGGATCTCCACGTACCTCCAGAAGCGGCGACAATTGTTTCAATATGTTCCACTCTGCCTCCAGAAGCCGGAACCGTGCCAATCGAACCCCCCGAGGTCGGTTGTGCTCTGCCTTAATGACGAGGACATTGAGAGGAGGTTTGAGATCCAGGGCTCTTTGGACGAGCTCTGCCGTGCTATTCCACCTTGTGGATACGTCGCGAACCATCTGCTTGGGTTCTATATTGGTTGATACACAAGCCGCGGAAAGATCTGCCCTCAATGTAGGGCTGTTTACGATCTTGTTGGCGAGTGCACGAAGCTATAAAATCCATGGAAATGTCAGTATTTAGGACATTTTGGATAAGCCAGGAACGCTTACCTTGTTAATTGTGATCTTGCCCAACTTGGAATCCCCGGTACTCAAAGGAGTAAGCCGGTTATTGAGCTCGACCTCAGAGATGATGTCATCCACAGCACTGGCATCGCTCGCAATGATATCAGGTGCAAGGGGATCATCATCCTCTGGATCTGGATCCTCATCGCCGACGAGACCATCACCTGGGTAGCTGTCATCTAACTTCTCAAGCTCCCGGTCAATCTCTTCGTCACTCTCTGTTATGATCGCGTTTGGATTACGCTGCCGGGCCTGGCTAAACGGAGAAAGAATTGCCTTTACGACGAGATTCAGGATGTGTGCAAAGCATCGAGCTCGTCCGCGTGCGCCTTTGAATGTGGGTATAAGGTTTGAAAGCTCGCTAACAAGTGTGTCGTTATTTGAAGCGTTATCAGCAGTAAATCCGAGTATCTATTATAGAATGTCAATAAGCATGAAGGTTCATCTGCTTGTCTGAGTCCTGGTCGTACCTTGTCTTGTATTCCATACTCTCGAAGGCATTCGGCAATCCTAGCAGCAAGGTATACTCCGGTGTGTGCCTGGCTTGCTCTGGAAAGAAAATTAAAGATCGACGCAAGTAAAATCTATTTGATACGTACTTGATGAAGTCAAGAATCGCAGAAGCCATCTTCCCATCGACTATCCAATGGACAGTGGCGCCGATGAAGGCAATAACATTAGGTGTTGTCCAGCCATCGGCGCAGAGGTGGATCTTTCCCGGATAAGCCTGCATTATGTTTTATAAGTATTGAATGCTATGGAATGGGATCGAAATCATACCTGAAGCACTGCGCTCACATTCTTCCGGCTCATCAAAAACATCTCCTGGATATCACGAGAGACGGTACGCCGTTTAGGTGTGACACACGCTGCATTGAGATCAAGAAAGATCTCTTGTAGCTCTTCATCCTCAACAATAGAGAAGGGGCGGTTGCGACGTGCAATCCACAAAGCGATCTTCATCCGATGTGTTGCTTCGTCGTATTTGGAGCCTTGGGCATAGACCCGCAGTGCCTTGGCCTCCTGGGAGTTGGCCGGGGTGCACTGTGCGACATGACGTTGAAGATTGCTTGTGCTTTCATCGTGACGAGCACGGTGAACACCAGTAGAGGGACGGCTAAGACGAAAGCCTTTGGATCAACCTCTAATAACACTGAGATCTAAGAGACAACGTACGTTAGACACTTGTAGTAATACATCACATTTCCATTTGAATCTTCAGAAATCTCAGGCGGCATCGTAAAATGAGCATAGGCGCTGGATTTCCAGCTCTTCATTTGAAGTTCTAGGATGATTATAGGTCAGAAGAGACGAGATTGAATGCTACCAATTACTCACTCAGAACATCCTCGTTTGAGGTAGTCGCACACTTGAAGCGCTCCTCAAATTTGAGCCGCAAGTTCGATGTCGACGCCGTTCGAAAGAGAGAAGAGGTAACACGAGTACCTGGGGTGCCCGAACCAACTGTGCCAGATTGAGAAACCTCAGGTGTCGATCCGCGAGAAGCTGGCGTGGACGGCTGAGATACAGGTGTCGATGGTCGAGTGACTGGCCACGGTGGAAGCGAAGTGACTGACATAGTTGGCGATGGTTGTTGGCTTGATGTTGCAGAGCGAGTGGGGTGCGACTCCAGTGGGGGCGAAAGAAATGCACTACGATTCAAAGTGGTCTGACCGATCTGACCTGCCTCCGATTCCGAGGACTCAGAATCAGACGAATCAGAGCTGGTTGCTCCCACATAAACATCTTCATCGGATGGCAGGCCACGCGAACGTAGCATGGCTCTCGAAAGCTTGCGACGACGTTTAGCGGAGACTGAGGGGGGGTCCATCGTTGTTGGAAAGACTGTGAAATATTGAGTGAGTGAGCTGACTACTTATACAAAGCTTTATCATACCTTAACCGCTAGTTTTTCCGTTGCAAACACTGGTGATACCGTTTGCGCATTACATCGGAATTTTCACGGTCTCATTCACTAACCAGACCTTTAATATCCACCAAAAACAAGGGGAAAAAAGAGTACTGCTGACCTTGATCATCAGATCACAGCACTACCGGTTGGTTGGGCCATATCTTGGACAATGTGGACATTTAGGAAGATCGGAAACACGAAACGAGTAGGAAAAGATCAATGTAGCATTTGATTATGCCATAGATTAGGTTTGAGCTTAAAAATTGAACTGTAAAGGACCAACTGATAACCGTAGAACGTGTCGCGTCCAAGCTTCTGCGCTATTTTTAGATTTTTGAGGAGCCAGATTAGTCCGACATTGACGCTCGGAGTGACTTAGATGTTCATCGCTAACCGAATTTTTCCCTTAGATATGGCTGTATATCTACTCGGAGCTCGTAGTTCATGTGGATAGGATGTTATCTATGTAGAACGTGCCTTGTACATGCAATGTACATGTGTTAATATATGCTTACTACTTAGACACGCAAGAGAATGATCCTGCTGAACATTTAAAAAGCGGTGGGTGGACTTTTCAAGTTCAACACGCAATCAGCTTCATCACCATGCAACCAACCGTAAAAACATCGGCACCGTTTATTCCTGTCCATTGCACCATGCACATAATAGATTTGGCGGTGAAATGGAACATATCGCACACTACAGGACTCGCTCAAAACAGTCACATGATCACTGAAATCCACAACCGTTTGATCAATCGCATGGCGGATATGGATGTCAGCGTGGATTCACATGCTATTCTTTGGATTATCATGAACATCGTAAATGTGAGTCTTCATTAATTTTTTTGTTGATAACCAGTGTATTGATTGCATTCAAATCATTTGACAGACTGCTCGGTTGAACATCAACAGTACTCAGGCGGTGGATCACAGGGATTCTGCAGATAGCGAGGCATTGCCTGGACTTGTAGACTAGTATTACTTGATTTTACAATGTATTTCACGCTACTCCAGCATTGATTGATTTGATAAATCATTAAATCGGCTTGTGAGCCACTCTGTTACATCTAGTTACACATAAGTCACACACGGGTCATGGCGGGTTTTGACCAACCCAAAGTCCAAACCCGGATCCGTCTTGACCCGTGGGAACGAGTGATCCGGATCCGCGGGTCGGCATACCCACGAGTATTCCCACGGTTCTACTCATGGGTACTCGTGGGTTTTCTTGACTCGTGTCCATCCTTAACTGTGGCTATAAGTGATTGTTTGGGAACCCAAATCAAGCACAGGGTGGACTCTGGACTGTAGATGATAATGGTAGGGAGTGAACAATTGTCGGTGAACACTTTCAAACAAAACACTTATTCTCAATATTATGTAATGTCACAAATAATAATATTGAATAGTTATTAAAAATAAAATAACTAATTAAAATTCAACATATCGTTGTCATGTCAACGCCTCAACGTGGATGGATCAGGTGTGAATCAACCGTGAAGGTTATGGTTTAAATTTAACCGGGGTGGCTTTTGCCCCCGGTGGCAGTATTTAGAGTCTTGGGCGAAGTTGGAAATCCGCAACGCCTCCGAGGCGGTCTAAGATGTCGAAGCTCCCATGTGAGATCAATCCCTCTGTTCCTCTTCCAGGTATGTACCTTCGAAATTGGCTCTCAAATTCACTGAACAAAGGAAAAACTATTATCGTCCTACCCAGTATCCGTAAAACATTTTACTTCCTTGTTTGAACATCCTGATGTGCGACCCCACACGGGTCCATACGTAATTCATGAACCCATCGCCTGCAGAGGTAGCGGACATCACTTTCTCCGACAGTAAATGTGTATACTGGAGCAACCACGAAGAGGGATTTCGATCCCCAAATAAAGTCTTATCTTTGAGGTGCGCGTAATCGACCTAAAGATTTCCGTTTCAGAATTGAACGACATATTTTTCAAGGTTCCTGAGCGTATGTTCGGATTCGTGCTGGGTACACCATTTCGGAGGTTCTGAGAGCGAGTACAGAGCCCTACACCACGACGACCACTGCCGAGTCTGGCCACGGAAAGCAAGCACTCTGCCAATATGGGATGCCCACCTCCGCTTCAACGTCCACCGCCGTCACGACTACTTCAACTCCTGCCACGTCAGAGTAGGACTCTCAGATTTTCATGATACAGAGCCTTCAAATGGATGTGTGTAGGCGACCCGTTTGGGTTTACCGGAGCTAGTGTCGGTGGTGGGGAACACTTTCCTATTTCCGGGAGCAAC
>JAIFHD010006913.1:0-52939 GCA_019721455.1 Psilocybe mexicana | reverse complement strand
GGACAAGAGTTAAACGTTTGAACCAAGTCAGTGGGGTGGGTGTGGTTGGCTGAGTAGGCTGAGGAGGATTGGGTTCAATTCCCATGAGGCCGAGGTCCCACCGCTATTGCGCTTGTGGCAGCCAGGATCGTGCCGAGTGATCTACTGCATCCGGGAATGGGGGTGGTTTAGAGTTCGTGAACCACGGCGTGTCGGCAGCTTGTACCTTGTAGAGAGTAGCGAGACGGGATTTCACGATAATAGTATATGATCATGGGACACTTAGTAGTAGTAACTAGTCACGCCTGTGATGTAATACCGGGGGAAGATGCCATCGCGCGATAAGGCCGATCCCCGTACAATAAAGAAAGATTTCATCATCATCAGGAGACGTTGGGAATGACCGTGTGAAATGGTTTCTGGCGTTTTGAACTCTCGAAGTTCGGAAGTCAAAATCAATTCCTGCCGTGGAGCTCCCGCCAACCTTAGACTAGTTGACTGATCAACCAGGACCTTGTCAGACTGACAAAAAAAGACCCTGGTTGATGATATATAAGATGGAATTAAACTCGTCCATATTCTCGAACCTGGACTGTTCCTTTGTTTCTCACCAAGCTCAAGCTCCGTTCCTCCGATGAAAACACCGGCTTTGACAACTCCTTTACCCACGATATCTGGAAAGCAAGACGATAAAATAATCAAATGTAACCGCTTTATTGCTTGATATCTAGACTCGGAGGTGGAGGTTGACCTAGTACCCCAATGCAGGTATGGTCATTGGCGATGGTGGGATTGGAAAGGTATGCTTTTCTGCCAATTATGATCGCAAATCTCCGCATCCTCATAACCTCTGGGTAACATTGAAAAGACTTCCTTGATAATGAGATACTACACTGGCAGCATGGTACGTTTCAGATGTCACCCTAGGGCCTCGTCCTGTACTACGACCAACTTGAATGTTCCTAATGTTCCCTCTTCGTGACCTCCATGTTCGTTTTGTTCGGGGATAGCCACCGGATTATTATTCACTGCCCCGTAAGCTAATCCTGCCAATTTCCAGTTGGTCGATTTTTTGGTTTATCCACCACTATCCCAGTCTATGAAGAAAGCTTGATGCCGACCCCTCATACTATAGAGGGTGTTGATCTCAAACTGGTGGTCTTTGATACGGGAGGCGGAGAAGACTACGACCGCCTCCGCCCTCTCGGCTACCCGGAGACAGATATCTTCCTCATTTGTTTCTCCGTGGTCGACCCAGCCAGCTTCGAGAGGGTTCGCAAGCATGTAAGTAAGGTTCTCAACCGTCCTGGTCTCGGTCTATCGCAAAGTGCTGACCACAGTGAAAAAATTTACCTCTGACATAGTATGCCCCTGAAGTAGCCCGTTTGAACCCTGACACACCAGTCCTACTTGTAGGAACCAAAGTCGACTTTCGCGAAAGCCGTTCCGGCCGTGGTCGACGAAGGTGAGGCTCGGAAATGTGTCTTTACTATCATAGTCACACCAACGATCTGTCTCCTCCACCGCCGTCAGAGGGACAGGCGAAGCACGCTCAATAACCCACCACGAGGGTATGGACCTCCGTGATGAAATCAAAGCCGCAGCCTACATGGAATGCTCGGCGCTTACCGACTTCAATGTTACTGCTGTTTTTGACCGAGCAATGCGTCTCGCGTGTACGTGTATCTTTGGCGTCTGGGATATTCGCACTCAAACCAACATTTGACATGGTTGCTAGTAGGTCTGTCGCGCAATACAATTTCGAAGAAGAAGCGCTTAAGTCTGGGTTGTATTATCGGTTGAGAGTCGTTGGTGTGGCCGCCCTGGTATCGAGAAACATTGTTCAAGTTATAATGCAGGTTCTTTTGATCGCTTTCTCTCTCGTGCGCCTAGGTGGCCAGACTGTTCGAAATCGGCGAAACCATAAGTGAGAACGCCGAGTTAAAGATTTGGGATTTACACGTACTCGCAAACCGCATCGCCTGTTCAAAGATAGTCTTAACTCCGAGACTCGTGAGGGCCGAGCACTCAAGATAGGCGTCCGCCCCAATGTCTTTCGACATAGCCAATCCTTGATGATACTGTATCGGCGCCATGTTACTTGTGAAGATAAAATTAGGTTTCTTGATGCAACGTCGTCCATCAATCCAAATAACATACTGGTCACGTAGCATATCAACCGTTTGCGAGTGTTCGCGCAAGTCAGATTTGGTTCCTACGAGGATGATTGGAGCGGTAGGTTCATGGAACGCAAGTTCAGGTGCCCACTGTATTATAATTAGGTCAATACATCGTTGGGGTGTACCAAAAAGTACTCGGATCGCACCTTTGTTCGTACGTGATCGTAGCTCTCTGGATTCACCAAAGAGAAGCAGATGACGAAAACGTCAGTTTGGGGGTATGCCAATGGGCGCAGACGGTCGTATTCATCTGATCCAGCTGTATCCCACAGTCCTAAGCAGACATGGGCTCCATCGATAACAAAATTTTTGGCGTAGCCGTCAAAAACTGAATTTCGACGACACACAGGTCAGCGTTGTTTAAAGTGTTCTAGAGATTCGGTACGTATTGCTGCTCACTGGATGGTATATATTCTGTCTTCACAAACATAGGAACAATTCATGTTAAACCGATCAATTCATGCGGCAAACAGAGGAATTCACCGGAAATTTGTTTGTAGTGAACGATATCAGAAGGGAGGTCTGGGAGGGGCGAACAGAATCAGAAGGTAGGATTGTCTGTTGAACAGAAGCATAGATACCTTCCCAACTGTGTCATCCCCGACAAGAACACCTATCACACCAGTAAGACAGATATTTGGAGAAGCTAAATCCACAACCACATTTGATCATTTGGGGACTGTTACCCATCGAACTGTAGAGAATTCAGCCGTGAAACGATGGTGGTGGTAGAAAAGAGGGAAAGGTCTATTCATGACGTTGGAAGACATGACGATTTATGAGTCGTATTTGGCTGGAAGGTACTTGCCTGCTTTCCAAATTCCCGCTGAGAAAATGCACTATTTTTGAAATCCTGTCTCCAATCTTCCGCCCTTCAAGAATGTCGAATACTTGGATATTGAAGAGTCAATATCAGTCGCCTTTTGTCAGACTGGTACCATCAGATCGGAATGGTTGACATGGACGTCGACAACATGTTGAGAACATGGTCAAAACACGAATTTAGTGGTAGTTGGATGCGAAGCAGCAACTTGAAAGAACACAGCCGCTGGCCATGGAACCAAAGTTCTCATCACGTGTTTCTAACGGGTAGAACGCGCCTACGGTGGAAAACTTAAAAAGCACCCCTTTCCTGAATCAAACTCTTCGCAAAGTCATAAAGGTGAACAAGACAGGCAACTCCCTCTGTCACAATTCTATTGGAATAGATTGCGCCAATTGTGTGCCCAAACTTCTCTAAGAGTCGGAGTTCTGTCCCAGGACTAGAGAGCCTAGGCGTCAACTGGGCTTGCTGGGCGCAGTGTGGTCTCTCCTAGGCGTAGTGGTGGTGGCTCACGGTCAGAGTCGATTTACATAAGAATAAGTGGATCTTGTCCTAAGCAAGTCCAAAGCATCTCTGAAGCCTGCGGTTCGATGATCTTAGTCTAAGAAGATGGAGCTCCATAATCTCGGGCTGTGCGGTGATGACTGTGTTTCCGTCTTCACAGGTACGAACATACTTTCACGAGCACAAACTCAATCTTACCATGCTTCTGTGTTTTTTTTCAAATCTAAGTTTGATACGACTTGATATAGGAATGCAAAAAACCTGCCCATCACCGCTCATCTAGAGCCAATTCATTGTGGATGTATGAATGGACGGTCTGTGATTGTAGGTCGTTAGTAAGTAATCGATAATGATTTGTATCGCTCGTGTTCACATCGAAAAAGACCTAAATAACTTGGCTCTGGAGCCATTCGTTCACCACCTGATCCACAATAACACCCCCATTCTTCTCCATAAACATCATATGCCCATTTCCACGAATGCCCACCTCAGCCAGTTTGACATGATCAACTGACACACCGGCAGCCCGTAAAAAATCCACACTGCACTCATCATACACGGAATGATAGCTTGATTCAGAGGTCACGACCAACACGGGTGTCGCAGCCAAGTTGACCAGTTTTCGCGCGGGGAGGGCTTGTTGGATGCAAGTGAAGTTGGTAGTCGATGAGACTGCGACCGTTTGGAGATCGGCAGCGGAATGGATGGGTGGAGAATATGTGATGGGAATCTCAGTCAACCCAAACGGACGCGCAGGGGTGAGCGGAGGGAAGACTGCGTTTATGAAGGGAGGGCCGATCGGTTCGACGGCTATGATCGCTTTGACAAACTGTGGTCTGGAATCGGCCAACGACCACCCATACTGTCCTGACTGAGAATGGGTCAGTAAAATAGCGGGCTGAAGATAACGATCAGTTGGAAGAAACCACGGATAGGCATCTACATCGCTACGCACCCCAATTTTATCGAGCAATGCCGTGCCAGCATCACGCATCTTCTCGGAAGCTTCGACATTCGAGACCAACGCCGGCAGGATGGATTCGTAGAAGTTATCGAACGTGGGGTCGCCCCTCGTCCCGCTCCCAGGCCATTGTGTGTGGAGGCGCGCTTGAGGCCAGAGGTTATAGTCCTGCGCTGCAGTAAATCTCTGCTGAACGGTAAGGGTATCAAATGTGCTTTGGGGTCCATCGACGGTTTGCTGCCATGGTGAGCGGCCTCGCGAGACTTGGTCTACGAGATATAGCTAGAAATCAAAAGTTGCACGGTCAATCACGGCAACGAAAATCAACAAGATACACACCTCAAAACCTTGACCCATGAAGTAATCCGCCCAACCGGGTCTCCCATCCGGGGTATTGAGGAAATTCGTCCCGGTCATCCCTCGCCACGAAATGAAAGTATCAGCCACCTCCTTGACGCGGGGGGGGGTTAAAAAGAAAAAGCCTCAAAACGGAGCTCACCATTTCCTGGGATGACGACAATCGGCAACTTCTGCCTGACGGTTTGCGGAACGAGGTGCTCGACGTACATCTGGCCACTAAAAATGGCATCACCCGTCGAGTTATATGATCCACCGACGTAGAAATAGGAGCGACGGTGAAGCGCTCCAGCTCCAGTCGGGTTGGACTGGGGTTTATCGCCGTTTACCTGACGAGCCCAGACTGCGAGACAGAGGATGGTGGCAACTATGTTGAGTTTGGTGTAAGGAATTCGCATATCGAACGAGGTGAAAAAGAAAGCTCATCCTACCATTGTTTTAATACCGTCCACACTCAGCTTCTCACAGAGAAGACTGTACGGTCCGCAGCGCCACACCATGGCTTGGATGATGGATCACACCACCAACTTGACGAAAGTTCGTGAGATTCATTTTCGTTTTTAAGAAGGAGCGAGATTTGAAAGGCCCACTGTCGATTTGTCAAACTTGTTGGAGAGAAAGAGTGTGTTGCATGCTCGTCGAAGATACAAGTATATCACTATGTCACCCTTGGAAATTCATGTCTGTCAGCTATTCACGGTTCCATAGTTCGAACTGAGTTCTGGGCAAATGTTGTTTGGAAAAAGTAAGATGAGTACTCAGAGGAGGTCGCAGAGATGCCGCCATGTTCCGCGATGGTGTTTCAATTTTACTGGCAATTTGCGAAGTCATATGACAGATAAAGTGCGTCACCTGATGAAAATACATCAACGCGCGTCGCGTTCGCGACAAGTACTCGTCTACCCCGTCCGCCCAACAACATGAAGTAAAAAGAAATCAATCATTATTTTATCTCGTAAAAAGTACTACCTAACATCGAAATGTCATGAAATAGCATGAAATGGTGGAAGATGAAGAGAATCAGAGATACAAGCAGCCCGGACCGACATGGGGAAGGGAGGGGGGAGTCATTACTACTGAGCGAAGAAATACAACTGTACGGACGGGTATATACTGATTGCAGGAACAGTACAAAACGGATCGTTTACGCGCTGGCTTTCTCCTCTTGTACGTGTTTTTCGTTGGCGAGCTGGTTGGAGAACATCTTGTTCTCGTCGAGAATTTGCTTGCGGTAGGCGTTTGATCCGATGACTATAGGGTAGTAGTGGGGGATAACAATCGGATCTGAGTATGATTGATCTCGAGGGCACAAGTTATCAAAGAACGTACTGGAGGATTCTCGGTAGAGGATATCGATCTGTTCGAGGGAAAGTCCTTTCGTTTCGGGGATGAAGAAGTATCTATATAAGATAATCCGCGCCACGGCCACGTCAGTAAAAAAGGCTGCGCAATCTATTTAATGAATGCGCGCTAGGGCTTACGTGAAAATAAAGCATCCAACGCAAGTTCCACCCCAGATGAAGAACACCTTAACTCCCAGATTGGCTGCCCTCACTCCATTGGTACCGAATGTGGACTGATTGACGAGATAGGGAGTGGCATAGCCGATTCCGAAGTTCCAGAGCCAATTGCTGGCGACGGCGAGGGACATGCTCTTAGCGCGGATACCGAGAGGCTGTATAGTAGGAAACAAAAAGTGATGGTTAGAAACGATAGTAGCAAAAAGGAGGACGAGGACCGTAACGCACGAAGAGCTCTCCAGTAAGCACCCAAATGACTGGTCCCCAAGATGTGGCGAAGAAGGCGATGTAGCTATATTTTTAAAAAAACATTCAGCACGCAAATCATGATAACACCGAAAGATAATTATATAACACGCACATGCAGGTGAACGCAATCAAGACTCTCTGAGCAGCAAGGTTGACTTCGATACCACCAGGAACGACAGTTGGGTGACCAGCTGTAATACCGACAATGGCGACGATGAATTCACTGAAGCACATGCCAGCTGCTCCGATGAGAAGTAGCTTTCTACGGCCGACGCGATCAATGAGTTGGATACCGAAGATGGTCATGACCGTGTTAACAACATCGCAAACAATACTGTTTTCGGATGGAATTATCAGTTGTTTAATAATAGATAAATCATAAGCGAGAGAAGTACGGACGTGATAGTGAACGAGTTCTTGATTCCAGCTTGTTGGAAGAAAGTCTGTTCGAGGCCAGGTTAAAAAATACACCGCTGGTGCGAACGACAACGTGACATACTGTTCCATAGTAGACTGTATGAAAGGACCCGAAGTGAGATGGTATTTCCAACGAAGAAGCCCAACAAACGTACAGATGAAATTGATACCAGTGAGTTGTTGCCACTATTCCCCCGAAGAGATCAGTGAGAAATACAATGAGAAAAGTAACACGAAAAACATACGCCTTGCATCAAGATACCAGTCCATGTCCTCAAACCATTCCTGTCTTCGTTGTTCTTGAAGCAAGCGAGGTAGCCATTACCCTTGCTAGCTTCCTGTTCCACGGCGAGCGCAGTGGCGATTTCAACAGCCTCAGCCTCGACCTCGGGGGATTCAGGGCTGGTGGACATAAGCCTTCCAAGAGAGACACGAGCGTCTGCTTGGCGGTTCTTCAAAAGGAGATAGCGCGGACTCTCTGGCAACATCATCTATTTTTAAACTCGACGGTTAAAAGACGGCGTGGGCTGAGAACGAAAAAACCTAAATTACTCACCATTCCACCAGCCAGAATGGCAGCCCATGCGAACTGAACGGCGATGGGTGTCTGTGATGAAAAAAGAGAGTGTATCAGTATCAGTTACATGTGCTTCGTGTTGATTGGAATCAAATAGAGCATTCGCGTATCATAAAGTGTGTTATGACATGGCATTGGTGTTTAACTAGGGAAGACTTACTCTCCAAGCAGAATGGTTCGTTCTGTTTTTGGTTGCATTTAAGACGATGGCAGCAAGAAGTGCTCCGATGGTAACTGAGAGAAAACGGTTAATTCATCTCGCGTATTCACAAAGCGGGGCATAAACGCACTGGCGAGTTGGTATAGTCCGACAATAAGGCCACGGATAGCTTTGGGTGCGCACTAGGAATATGCTTTAGTTTGGATCAGGGTCGTCTGGATATCATCACATACCTCCGATTGATACATTGGGACCAGGCATGACACAAGACCCTGTGACGATTCAATGTCAAAGTCCGGGACAAATGAGGCGATTTCTATGTCAGGCTCACCACTCCAAAGCCGGCAATAACACGTCCGATGATGAAGACAGACCAATGGGTATCAAGTTGAAGGCCAACACCAAGAGAGAAAACCAAGCAAGAGGTGACAATACCCCATTTACGGCCAAGGGTGTCAGCGAATGGAGAAGCGAGAAGAGCGCCAAAGAATGTGCCAGCAGAAAGAATGGAGACCTGGTGGAAGAGGACGGTTATAATGGGATCATGTATATCAAAAGAGTATACGCACAACCAAACTTTTGTCGTTCGTTGGAATATACCATTTGAGTTCAGGGTCGAATTTTCCGAAAAGTTGCAACCAGTCGTTCATGGCGATGACCCCTCCAATGGTTCCAGTATCATAACTGAGGAGGTTCTAAGATAGAGGCGCAGACGACAGGTCAGATTGATTGTCCTACCCGAAGAGAATACCACCAAAGGCTGGGACAAAACAGTGAGTACAATATCCTTTGTCGCAGCGACGACGACGGCGATTACATACCTGCGAACGCGGACATGATGATAGCCCATCCAATCGAATTTGAGGAGACTCCTCCTCCGGTACCTCCTGCACCTCCAGCCATAGTTGAATCTGCGTGGGGGAGACGAGCAAAAGAGGATAGGGAGACGCGACGAGGCGAGAAAGGTGGTAGAAAATGAAAACGAACCAACCGAAGAACAACCAGAATCGAAGCCCGTTTATAAAGGGTTAGATAGAATCCAATGCCGCGATTTCGGCTAAAAATAGTTCGCTTGCCATACGCCCCACATGCACCACCCCCGATGTATGATATTCCCCACGACTCTGGGGGGGATGGGAATGGATATCTGGATCTGGATCCCCTGTGGTATGCAAGGTCCGATGTTCTACTTTTGAGCAGCATCAGGAAAAAACATTACATTACCCGGGAACAAATGGGAAGTGGTCCCAAAAAGCGCCTTTCATGGGGAGTGGGAAAACGGTTTTCTGTCAGTGTTTCGAGGGTGTTGTGCAAGTTTCGTACTGCTGGCATTACGAGCATATGCCAGCAGTAGCCTATTTTCCACTGTATACCTGCATTGCCCCGATGCCCGAGAGGAGCAAAAGTCCTCAATTTGTTGGTTATGATCGAGTCCACCATTCAAAATGAAACGCGAGGCCGAACCAGACCACCTGGCACTAATAGGCTTGCTCATGAAAACCATAATCCAATATGGGGTGCAAAATTGCTGTCCCTGGGAGATAGTTTGCAATACGACAGACCAGTACGTCCATCGGAAACTCGAAATGATATTTGGCAAATCGAACATCCAAATTGACCCAATCATCGAGCTCGCGGTTTGCCGAATGCCATCAAGAGTGCTCCAGACTCCACATGGACATCTAGCGGTAATACACACCCAGTCTCATCCAGTCCCGTCGCTGAACGTGAACACCGAGTTGTCCTCCTCCATCTGTGCTTCTCTCACGGACTGGCAACCTAATTTTCAACTGACTCATCAAACGATCAAACCTAAATCAATGCCTGATCGAGCTCCGTGCTGTTCATTTGCATTCCAGAGATTCCCAAATGGTGAAATAGTCAACGGAGGTCAAGAGGTAGATATGTAGACTTGTGTAAAATTACCCATGCTTCAGATGTTTTTTTTTAAAAAACAGGATCGGTGCCGATGCGGAAGGTTGATGAAGGTCTCATGATTGTATGTACTTAGAGAGCTGGATACCGTACCATATACATAGACAGTGAAATACTTGACCTATATTCATACATGGGGGTGGGGTGATCCGATGAAAAACAACCTGCCAAAAGGAGGTTGGGCTGACGGATGAGCGGCATGAGAGCTCCAAGCCGTGTGGGTTTCGGAGTTTAGAGAAACAAGTGCCGACCGTGGAATGTCGCGAAGTAAAATTCAACGTTCGTTTTCTCCCAGTGCGACTACATACATATGTAGATGCAACTGCTTCTATGTACAGCCGCTAGCATATTTTTAAAAACATCTGAGGGACCGATCCCCTACGGATCTTCGAATAGCGTTCCTGCGCCTTCGGACCGTTGAACATGTCGGGCAAAGTAACAAGTTCCGTCTCCATACTCAGAATATTGTTTGAAGCTCGAGCCGCCGTCTCCGATGCCAAAATGTTGTCTGTATGTAGAATGCTGCCGCATATCAAATTTCCCGCTTGCGATGAATCGCAGAACTCATCAGAAGAAAAGGATCATTAGCCGGTATCTACAGGGGGAGGGCGATTCTCCCATGACCATTCCACGAAATCAATTTCTTCCTCGAAAACGCGATGATCATGAAAACCACGTTGCTTTTCGCTACGTCAGGAGTTTCAAATTTGTAGAAAATGGAAAGACTCCTTAGAAGGACGATATACTTACGGGAATACGCTCGGACTCTGACAATACAGGCGGCGGGACGCCGATTAAAACTCGTACGCAGAAAGAGCCAGAAAGAGTGATAAGAAAACCGACAAATGCTCGGATATGACCCGCCGCTCTTTTAAAAATTTATCACAAAACACGCAACAGGTCCGAAAAGGGTTTTCCTGGCGTCTATCTCCCTCTCTACCAAGTTGTCTGTTGCTGGAAGTGACGCACCACGACCGTTGCTCGAATCTCGGCAAAGATCTATTTTTAGCCTCATTTCATATGTTCTCCTCGCCCACGCGACATCCACTGAAAATCATTTGTTATTCGATCCAAAATTTCGATTGACCAGGAATTATCTTTGTCAAACGTAGGATAACACGCTTTACAGGGTCCCCTGATGTCCAGAGGATGATTTCGTCTATGAATTCAAAGCGGGGGAGTGGTTCAAGTGGACGTCCGAAGCTTTGGCAACCCTGACAAATTGTGGCCAGGCCTCTAGATCATAGTATCTCTGACATCATTTCCTTAAGAATATGCTTTGAAAAATGACAGAATACGACAAAACTTGAGCGTGAAGCGCCATTGGCTTGACCACAAGTTTTCGATCACAGATCGACCAACAATTCATGAAGCTTGAAGGTTCACGAAGTGCCATTATGACCCACAGCGGGACAGTCATCGCGATTCGTGATAGAGATAGTGTTTACCAGTTAGGCAACCTTCATGTATGTATAGATACCAAAACGTGGATATCCACTCGATTTCCCAAAGAAACATCCACATAAGTTCTGCCTGGTAAATAGACCGCGTCGGCCGATTATACATACCACAGTTACTATCATTATCAGCAGATGATAGTACTTCGGAAGTTGTGTATGTACCACCTCAACGAATGAAAGCGAGGTTGGTCATTCCACCTGACCCTCTACATACGCGAGAGTCACAAATTCAAATTATTGCTCTTTACCTCACCAGACCTCACCGGCGACCGTCGCGCGTACCTTAAAAGAAAACCGGTTACCTGGGTCTTTCTATTATCTAGGTCTTTCTCCTCAGATGCGATGACAGCCAGACACCAGACAGACAGACAGAAGCAGCCAGACCCGTCCGGTGGTTATCTGCCACATGGCATGGCATGAGCCGTTTAGTTTTACCGTCCACCAAGTTAACACCCAATTCATGGAAGTTTTGACCAGCCTAACCTGCGCGGTCACCGCGTCACCGTTTCGTTTCAGCAATAATCATGAGCATCCGAGTCCTCAGTCGCAGGTGGCGTCTCCGTGTACGTCTTGACTCTTATCAGGGCATGACACGAGAGGAGGATTCACGATGAATTTTTTTGTGTTGCGAGCTCCTGATTGAGCATCCACTGGGAGCATTTGTCGTGATGGTGCACCGTGACGATATACTTACGAGCAAGTCGGTGCGTCCGCTCTGTATGGAGACAGCAAGGTACAGGTGACCGTTGATTCTCAGCACTCCAGGCGCTCGTCCAACGTTGGAAATTCATCTCGATTCTCAGTGTTGAAGAGCAAAAGGCACAATCGTTGTGCTCTGAAGGTAATAGATTAAATGAAAACGACACATAAACATATAAGCACATACAGTAAGTAAATAGTACATCTCTTATTCACCATCATCTTCCGACCGAGCGATCGAATGAGATCACCGAATGCCCGATAACGAAATAAGTAAAACGGCCAACTGGACCGTACACTCCAAGTGCCACCACAAGACACAAGACGTCACTGAAATTTGAATCATCCAAGCAGTGGGGAAGGCTGACGTTTCCGGAAAAGCACCTTGGCCGTCATATTCGGTATCGAATTGGATTCCACGATCATCTTTTGCGGATACTCGTCCGTTTCCAACTTGATGTCGTAGTTTGTGACCAGATGCGCCATCATGGTCTTGATTTCTGTGATAGCGAAGAACCGTCCCGGACTGTATATGTGCGTACGTAGGATGCATAGAATTGGGATAGTAATAGTATCATTGAGTCAGGAGTCTGCCCTTTTGCTAAGGTGTTAGAAAACCGCCGGGAGGCGTGACGTACCATGCAGGACGCCCGTGTCCGAAACTGTGATACTCCAATGTGGGTGTAGCGACCAGTGGTTGAGGTGTTGTTGATCCATCTTTGGGGATGAAGCGAGCCCCATCGAACGTCTCTGAATTGGGATAGACACCCTCGTCCCTATGTCGACTGTAAACATTGACCGCGATCCCCGTGTTTTTGGATAAGGTGGTTCCATCGGAAAACGTGAAGTCCTTCAGGAGTGTTCTACCCAACGACACTTGCGATCATTAAAAAATGAACGTCAGACGCCCATTTGTGGGTTAAGTAATTGACAAGAAACAGACGTACGAAACGACATGGCATGTATTCGTTGGGATTCTCGAAGGTAGCAATCAAGTTTGTTCATCTTCCCAATAGACGCCTTCGACCACCCTTCGGCGTGGACGACGTTCTCCACCTCTTCCCGAATATTCCGTATATCCTGCTGATTCAGAGCAATCTGGAACAAGGCAGCTGTAAAGGCCTAGACCGTCAGGGTTTAAGTCAATACACCATGAACTCGAGCAGATATTCAAGCCTGAGAAAGACGTACGGTAGACGAAGTATGAATCGCTCCAAAGCATGTAAACAGGACCCTCGTGCTCAGATCCTCCACTGTGACGCCTTCTCCTGATGCGATTGCTCCTTCTATCAACCATGTAATCAGGTCATTCTGCCAACATGGATATAAGTAAATCGCTGAACGAAGAACCTTAACAGAGAAGAAAAATAAAGAGAACATACAGGTTTACCAGGCCAATCCGCACCATACAAGGCTCGTTGTTCAAGCCTCTGATGAATAATGGGTCGAAGGTAATCTTCCATTTTTGATCTCAGACCATGGATGTTCGTAACGATCCTCGAACCCAGCCTACATGATTTTTGTTAGGGTTTTTTTTTTTTTTTTTGATACAACACATGGTTGTTGAAAGACCAGTGTGACGCACGGTTTGAGAAACGAAGGAAATAATCGGATAAATCTACCCTTAAATATCTCCATTGTGGCCTTCTCACAAACACTTCGGAAAGCAGGGTCATTGCCTGGTATTTCAAGTTTCCATAACCAGTCAGTCAGTCTGCGCTGAGTGGGCGATAGGCCGAATACGAGGATCGGAACGTACATAAAGGTTCGCCAAAGAAATACCGGCATGAGACTTTCGTTATGACTTCAACTTGAAGGCGATACGCTGGCACAGCCGTCCATTCTAGTAGACAGTAAGTCTGGAACTTCAGAACAGAACAGAAAAGAGAAAAACGTAAAAAATCATCACTGACTACACACCTTTCTCATTGGCCATGATCCCAGCGGAGTAGGCACGCTCCACCTCGTCACGAATGTCGTGGTACCGCGCACCGATGTTCCTCGTGAGGACACTGCGGATGATATCAATATGGTACGGATTTTCGAGTAACCTGGAGCCTAGGGTGTATTTGAACCCGAGATACTTTGCTGGAAAGTCAGCATTGCGGTTTTTTTTTTTTTTTTTTTTTTTTTTTTTTTTGACGTGATATGAGTGGGGGGTGGGGCTGATACGTACTGCGGCCGTGGAGGTCATGCTGTGTAGGTGGTCCTCACTTGCACGACGGATGTCGTCGACGTGATTCGTGCCGTTGACGACGATGTTCCACCCATCAAACGTCGAGAACTTGAACATGCCATTGGGATACTAGCCAGGTCCGAACGACTGAGTACTACTTCCTTTCATACCGTCTAAACGAAGGAGAAAACATACCAGTTTATACCCTTCAGAAAGGATATCCTTGGCTCTGAAGATATACTTGACAGAAGTGATGACGGATAAGAAGGGACTCGAATAGCCCACAGTCGGGATATGGTCAAGCTAGGTATAAATAATATCAAGTCTGAACATCAGCCAACCAATTGCCAACCATGGATTTGGAGAACATACTGACATCACGTCTTCGAAAGAGAAAACCATACAAGCTGATAAAAACTACCGAGCCGAGAGCAAGTTCAGTCACAGTCCACTCCACCATGATCGTTGGCTCGTCGATGATAGGGAGGGAGGGAAGGGGGGAGAAAGATGGAGACGGACAGGACGCAAATGAGCACCTTTGTATATAAGTATAACGACAGGTTTGACAGGAATTGAATTCGGATATCATCAGATTCATAGGTATCCAGAATTAAGCATGCAACTTACGTTAGCGTACCAGCTGAGGACATGGGCGGTGTTTTAGGACAAAACTTTCTTTTGGTGTTGACATCGATCCCGCTTAATTTCGTATACCCAGCACAGATGAAAACTTTGAAAAAAAGGCATGTCATCATCACATCATCAATGGTATATGTACATAAGTAAAGAAGATAGTTTGGGTTAGTACAACGATAAATGAGAACAGGAAAAACGTTTGATGTATCACCACAAACCACTCGTGCTCCTTAAACCGTCCCTGAAGGCTATCTTGCGTGAGATATCACCCTCGACAGCTGCCGCTCTAACAACGCCGCAGCCTCCATCGCTTGCAAAATCGAGCTGTACGATTGTGAATCCAGACTCTCATCTTCCAAACTGAGAGCCTGAATAACGCGGGTGAGGTCTTGCATATTGGCCGTTGTGTCTTGTAAACGATGTGTCAGGCCCGCCATCGTGGCGGATCGTTGTGGTTGTGTGGAGTGGTCGAGCCCTACGGTTGTTCTTGGCAGCGTGTTTTCTCGTACGGTTGACGTTGGAGGTGTCGGGTGCGTCGGTTCGGTATATTGTAAATGACTGGGCGTAATATCGAATTCAGGCTCGTCCTCCGAATAGTCCGCATCGTCGTCGTTTTGGTCATCCGGAATAATATGATTATGCGACTGATGATATGGAGATGTAGAAGGTATCAAGGGACTTGATGTATGAGGTGGAGGAGGAGGAGGAACGACAGGGGCATCATACGAAGTTGAAGGATAGACCATTGTATGACTGAACAACGACGAGGTATGTTCCGTAGATCCGGGAGGTAGCATTGGCGGTGGATTATAGACGTGTTGAGTCGGTCTGATTGACGTCGATGCCGCCGTAGGAAGTTGGGCAGTGCGTCCAGCACTTCGAGATGTAGAAGCTTGTGGACGAGAATCGGAAAAATGCGCGGACGATGCAGGACGACGGGGCTGTTGTATTACTGGGACGTTTTGCGTGGTCCGTGAAGATCTTGGTGACACTGACGGTTGTTGAGAAACTGACGGTTGTCCATTGCCATACCCGCCTAGTCGCGTCTCCGCTGAAGAATCAAGTATAGGTGGACCCGTCGACGTTGTTTCGTGACCCGCCGCAGCCGCGGCCGCTGCTTCTGCTGCTTCCTGTTCTTCTTGTAGGCGTTTCATTTTATTATGAGCCGGGTTACGTGCAGCATGGCCAACCGGGTCCAGCTTCTTCATCTCTGCGCGAATATAATCCCTGAAAGACAAGAAAAAATGCGCATATACTTTAGTTTCATGCCTTGCTTCTCCGCACCCATAGAGACAGACACAGACATACAGACATACCTGGTCAAATGCAAGCCCGTGTCCAAGAAGATATTCTTCTTTATAGTCTGAGCACCTAACTTCCCAGTGGTGTCTTTGGCCATTTGGGTCATGACGAGTTGTCGCTTGACAGCGTCGCTGAGGTCTTGAGTCGTTCGTTTACTCGCCCACAGCCCGAGCATCTTCTTTCTCCGATAGATACTTCGTTCACTGTAAGACCGTGATGAGTACGAAAAAAGATGCGACTCATACAATCCAAACGGATGAACATACCCAAGAATGACATTATGCTCCTCTTTCAGCAACTTGCTGATGATTCTGTTATCCGTGAATCCTTTCGCATGATACCCATTCAACAGATCCGCAACACGAGGATCATGCAATAGCGCTATATGGCCATTCAACGTTGAGAGTCAACATTCACATTCTACCTGCTGAACGACAGAGGATAAAATGAAAGGGATTCGCTCACTGACGCCGATCCTTGTACTGATTTGCACCTAATTTGTTGTGGCTCTTGCGTTCTCTGTGTTCGGATAGGTCTTTGAGGGACGAGGAGGATGCGGTAGCTTTGCCTATCATGATGCTCCTCCCAAGATTCGGTCACCAATGAAAACGACAGAGAACAAGAGAATCAGGTTACAAAGGGAATTTAGGGAAAGCGGATCCAGATTCCAAAATTGATCACGTGATATGTAATCCAATAATTCGAGTTCTTTTTGGAAACAAAGGAACACAAGGAAATGTTGGAGAGGAAAAGTGTCGAAAGGATTTATTTCACGACCTGTAGTAGGTAGACAGCGTTCTCATAAAGCGCACGGCTATTAATCTATTTTTTAGAAAGAAATAAAATTATATTCTCAGCAAGGATGTCAAGTGTCCGAGTCGTCATCGGTTATTTCTTCAACAGAGGACATCCTCCTCGTATAAAATAACCCATAATTAGTGGATTGCGTGCGCGACGAGGCATGCGAAAAGCTCGTTACACTACTATTCGTGAGATCCACAGTGCTACTGGAGGTACTACTTGCACTGATCGTTGGGTGTCGGGTAACAGGAGTAGAATCAACTTTTTCTGGACCTGCAATTTCGCATTGATCGTCGTTCGTTCAGGATGACGTCAAGAAAAAAAGAAAAGAACGAAAAGAAACACCCACCTCTCGAGCTGGAGCTGTTGTCCTTCGCAGATGTATTACGAACTTCTTTCTTCCATACTCGGATTCGCCAATCATCACCATCATCATCATCGAACTCTCTGATCATCCTTTCATGCATTGCATTTGCATTTGCGGCATCCTGGGGACTCGGATGCCATGTCTCGGCGACAGGGACAGCGGCAGTGCTTTCGTACTCCGAGATAGAGTATCCATCTGCCCGTATTTCTTTGAACCATTCGACAAAACCGGCCTGGTGAACGTTGAACGTTGATTAATCACGATGCAATGATGGAATGGAGGTACGTAGGTTAAAAACGCACCAAGGACTCGGAGGAGCCGTTCTGAGGATATATACGCTTCAAGCCTTCAGCGGTCGTTCCGGCTTTATCTGCGCTCATCATACACTCCACGAAGGATGGGGCAATCGTATATCTCAAATGGGACAGCATAAACTCGAAATCACACCACCAGGTCTGAGGAGAAAGGAGGACCTAAGTAAACCAACAAAACAGTTAGCACTCACATCAAAATCCTCAAACGATCTCATAGAGTACGAACCTTCCCCTCACCCCACACCGCATTGCGAACAAACGCCCAAATCTCATTATACCTCCGTAGCTGGACACCGATAGACTCGAGATACGCAGCGATCTCGCCCGTCAGCCATTTTGGTTCGATAAAGAGATACGCAGCGTCGTCAAGAGAAACGAATAGGTATCCGTAAAAGGTGTGCCTGAGCAGGATATCGGATGCCCGGAGGTTGAGAAGATAGGCTGGTCAAAAAAAAAAAAAAAAAAAAAAGACCTCCGTCACTGACCCTGCTTATTGGATAAGCATGAGAGATATTGAGAAGGACTTGCCTATGGAGTCCAACGAGCTGATTAGCGTTGCCACATGAATTTGCGATGACGATGGGTTTGGGATTTGAATTTCGGTGTGAGAGGACATGTTCGGGTTGTGGCTTCTAATCCATTCTCGTAGTCGGTATAACCTCCGTACTGCGATCCCTCGATCTACAACGCCAATGAAAAGGATAAGTATAAATTCATTAATTTCAAACCTTCCAGGTGCCATACCTACACAAGTCCCATTTTGAACGCGAACCACTTGAAAGGACGGGTGAGGCAGTTCCATTCGTATCTTATCAACGAGATCGCCTTGGAGGAAAACCAATTTCACATTAGGATCTTTGTGCCTCATTCGCTTGAAGAGCCGGCCAATCTCCTGAGGCGACGTCGTAGAACCATCAATACCGACTCGCGGGTGGCGGTTCTCTTGAACGCGGTCCTGGAACCCACGTCAGTACATTCAAATATGTATCGCTGCTTTCTTCGAGCGGGTCGACGTACTGCGAGCCATGCCATCCAGTCCTTCGGGGATCCCCGAGTTCCACAGCGAATCAACGCCCATTCTCTGTGGTCGATGTCCCTTTGAGCTTGCGGAAGATATATGGATGGAGTAAATAGATATGCCGAATCTTTTGTGATGATGGCTTGACCGACCGGCCCCGTGAACCTGGAGGAGAATGATTTTTTCAATCAAAAAATTTTTATAGTAAACTATGTCGATGAAGCTTGATGCTTAATACATACCCTGAGATAAATTGCAATCGTTTGTCGCTCGGCGCTGTGACGCGTTGAGAACCATTCTCAGCTCTGCCTAGTACAATACTGGTAGGAAATGGAAATTGAATCAAGATGTCAAAAACAAAGAAGAAGAAAAAGGTGATGCAAAGACAAACTGACTAAAAATCCTAAATTTCTTTCGCCAGCAACCTTCTCACTTTCTTCAAAATTTCAGTAGTGTCCGTTTGAGGAGAGTCGATTTCCTCCGGCTTCTTCTCAGAAGGGACACCGAAAATGATTTCTAAAATACTCGGTGACTCGTGAGCATTTTCAAATGGACACCTTGAAACTTACGTGGCGTCTGTGATGACAAATTCTCATTCTTCCGCTCCGAGTCATTTTGTATGGATTCGTGGATGGACAAGGGAGGGGTGGGATGGATGAGAGGTAGTAGAGCGTAGTACTCTTTCACGTCCAAGAAACCGAGGGACGTTAGAAGTTCATTATCGAGATTTGACGGTGAAGGAGAAGAGATGTCTGGCAAACAAGAGGTCTGTGTCATGAGAGGCAAGCGAAAGAGAGTTGGTAGGAGATGGTCAAGCAGCGATGAATATGTGAATGATCGTTGCGTTGTGGCAGGACAGGCTGTGTCACGCACAGGTGAGGAGCTTGCTGTATCTGGTCCTATTTTCGGAGTTGATATCAAAGTACGTCGTACTCAGGATGTTGGCTCTTGTGTACTTTAGATGAAGTACTGCTGCCGGGGCCCAGATTTTGAGTTAAGGAAAGGACGGAGCCCTCGAAGGAGCGGGTATGGAAAGGGAAGCAATTTGGGAAAATAAGATCATACGTAGCGCTTGGACGTTGCAAAATGAACAGGGAGTTGAAGCGTCTGGAAGAGTATGCTTGAAACGATTGGCATTGGATATATACCCTGGTAGAGTCTGAGAGTTGGTTCAAGGTTGGTTGTCCAGTCTGCGAACGTAAGTACCTCAAAAGCGCGAATTATTCAATCTATTAATTTGAAAATTAAATAAAATATTTTTCTGTATTGATTTAATTAATTGAGCAGATAAACATTAATTAGCAAGACAATTTGCCGAAGTGCCGCGTAGCCGATTGATAGTGGTAATGAAATCCGTTCGAAGTTGCTATCTTCACTGTACGCCACTAACACCTGAGCCGCACGTACTCAGATGCTCTCATTTCAACGCATCATTCGATCCCTAGAGACCTGAAGCTGAAGTTGAAGCTCGTTTTACTCCCATGGAACACGCTCTAATTAAAGGGCCGCCCGGCGCCATCGAAGCGTAGACTCAATTCAACTAAAGAAAGTTCAAGACATCTGCTTCCCTGCTTCCAGAACGGCCCATCCACATCCACCGTGTCTCTCACATCATCATGTACTCCTACGTCCTCTTGTCTTGTGGGTTGTTTTGTTATCTCTTATTCAAAAGGTCCAAGGTCTGTCATCATTACGCCGCGCCTGTGCAGCTGCTGTATCTTCTGAAACCTGACCATTACGGATCCATTCATGCGGGACTTATGGGACTATGAGTGTAGCTCGACCATATCCCGACAGTAGGCTACTCCTCTGCACTCCTCTCATACATATCCGGATGGAGATTCCTCAACCACGGATACGAAATCATCGAAGAGGGATATCGCAAGGTAAGTACTACCCTACACTACCCCCAACCCCTGAATCAACCTAGCTCTTAAATGTTAAATAAAACACTAACTCTCCATCCTTATCGTCTAACCACACAGTATCCCAATAGGATATGGAAGTTCCCCGCACTCGAATCCTGGATCGTCGTTGCGAATGGGAGACACCATGTCGAAGAGATCGCTAAAGCGTCCGACGACGTCATGTCCAATATCTTAGCGTTCCGGGATGTAAGCCCTACAAACACACATATCTTCGTGCAGTTGAAGCTGACTTCCATACGCTCGTCGCTCCCCAGTTCCTCCTCCTCGACCACACCCTCGGCCCAGAAGTCACCTGGAACCCATACCACATAGCCGTCGTCCGCACCTCGATGACCCGGAACATCTCAGCGCAATTCGAGCCCATGCTCGCGGAGATTGCAGACTCTTTCGCTGAGGTTGTTTCATCATCATCAAACGCACCGTACGCGCCAGGAGGAGAAGGTGAAGGTGGGGAGGAAGGGTGGGTTGAGATTGACGTCTATCGGATGTGCATGCGCGTCATCACGCGTGTCCTCGCACGTCTTTCTGTTGGGTATCCACTCTGTGCGTTTCTCTCTCTCTCTCTCTCTGGTGCTTCAAATTTGTGTGGACTAATACACAATCTTCTTGTTGGATGAACGTGTAGGCGCAAACGAAGAGTACCGAGACCTTTGCCAACGAGCTGTCTCAACCCTCGACAAGGGACGTATGTTACGCTTCTTCCCTCCGTTCCTCAGACCGTAAGCACCATCCCTTTCGCTCGTCGCTTTCCCCTTTCCGGCTAATTCAACTTTGAAAAAACAATCAGAGTCATAACGCGCATGTTCATCAACTCGCACCGGGACATACAGCGCATGGCCGAGCTCATCGAACCCACCGTCCTCGAGCGCCTCGCACAAGAAGAGGAGTACGGACCGGATTGGGAGGGTAAACCTGTACGTCCGTCCCCCGTCCTTCTTCGGATAGCATTTATTCAACTCTTTATTCATAATATCACATCGTAGATAGACATCCTAACGTGGCTCCTCGAAGAATCGGCACGGGCAGGTACTCCCAACCGCACAGCACAGGACCTCGCGACGCGGATTTATTTCCTTTCATTCGCCTCTGAGGGATCCGCTATGGTTAGTGGTATTATTATCTTCATCGAAGGAGTGACTGATTTTTTTTGGGTATGACATGACAGGCGTTGACGAATGCGTTGAACGAGATCACGGCCAACCCGGATGAGAAGTACCTTGAGCCCCTTCGGGCTGAAATACGGGATGTGATGTCAAGTTTGGAGCCAGGTTCTTCCTCCTCCTCTGCAGACGACGATGACGACGATGATAAAAATCGACGGGACCTCCAAGAGCAAGAGCAAGAGCAAGAGCAAGAGGATGGAGATCGAGGTCGAGACCGGGGAGAGCCGAACGAGAGGCCTGCTGGAGAACGCAAACTTCCCCAGTGGACGAAAAACAACATCTCGAAGCTCGTCAAACTCGACAGCTTCTTACGTGAGATACAGAGGTGTTATGATATCCAACCTCGTAAGCCCTTCGTCCCTCTTATTATTTCCCTTTTATTCCATTCACTCACCTCTTTATTTTATTCACTCACCAACCCACCTCACTTTACTTGCACCGAACACTTTACACCGAAACCGAAACAGTCCATCTAGGCCGCACGGTGCTCAAGGACTTCACCTTCGCAGACGGGACGTGCGTCCCAGCTGGGTCGACGATCTATGTCAATTCGCGTGGGGTGCATGCGGATGAGGGGATCGTGAGGGGTGGTGGCGAGGCGAGGGTGTTTGATGGGTTTAGGTGGTGTGGTGGAGGTGGAGGTGGTGGCGGTGGTGCGGGTGTGGGTGATGGGACGGGTGTGGGTGATGGGACAGGTGATGGGACAAGTGATGGGACGGGTGTGGGCCAGCATGAGCCTGAGGAGAATGAGAAGGAGAAGGATGGACTGGCACCAGGTGACGATGTCCTCACGCATGGCCAACCGATGTTGATGAAGCCGACGTTGGAATATCATGCGTTTGGGTACGGGAAACATGCTTGGTGAGTACATATTGTTTTCAAGTTTTCCTTTTTTTTTCTTTTTCTTTTTCTTCTTCGATTTGGTCAGCGCTCGTCCGACTTGGTGTACTTACTTACTCCAACTACTCGTTCCCGTTACCAATAGCCCAGGACGCTTCGTCGCGGCGTATCAGATGAAGACTGCGCTTGCGTATTTACTTGAGAATTATGATGTTAGGAGACCCGAGCGATTTGAAGGTGGAGGCGGAGGTGGGGGAAGGACGTTGAGGTTGTTGATTAGGCCGAGAAGGAGGTAGTAGGAAGGGAGATGTGAAGGATCGGCGTATGATTATTTTGGAAGGACCTCTCAAGCTGGTACATAACTGGTCGTCTGAGGCTTCACTTGTGTGGGGGCGAAGGGCGTGGGTTACAGGTTGGTGTGGGTGTTATCACTTGGAAGTGACACAGAGCGGTGGCTTGGCGGCCGTTGCTTCAGGTCATTGACATGGACTGGTGGGCGTAGATGTCTCTTGTGTCGGACTTGTTGAGCTGTGACAGCAGTGGGAGAGGCGTCGTATGCAGTCGGATGTGCGGTAAACAGTCCAAGTCATCACTAGCAGCACCCGTGGCAGTGGTGAATCTCATGTTATCAATGAGGCCGTGCATGTATATTAATGTTGTACACATTCAATGGCAACGATAAGAATTTTCGACTCTCGATGGTACGAGTATCGGCCAGGCCGATACTGGGTCGCGTCTGGCTGATGTCTGGATGAAGTCTACATAAATAAATAGAATTGTAGGCGCTGTTATTTTTGGTACTTCGCTGGTTGTTCATTGATTTTGGCTTCGGCATTCTGGTTTTTTTTTTTTTCGGGATCGAGGATGCATGACTGGTGGAGGAGTTTCCGATTAGATTTTTGGTGTGTGGTGAAGTGATGTTATGGGTGTTTATCGATATTGTAAGGCGTCGTCATTATCGATGTGGCATCGATGATCCATGGAGAAGAGGAAGGCTCCCGTGGCGATGCAGGGTGCCAAGATCCGCGTTTGATGACCCTGAAGTCCGGTGGGTCAGCCTCGAATATGACGAGGCTTATTGTGAAAAGAGTAGCGAGGATTACTGGAGATTCAAGTAAAACGTCGAAGGTGCTGTGAATCTTCCAATTTTTACGAATTATTCCCCTGCAAAAGCAAGTTCAATGTTCGGCACAGGGACGGCACGGGCGGCCGCGGGAATTTCCGGTCAATATTCGTGGGAATGATGCATGGATACATATCACGCCAAGCATTCTTTTCCGGTCGCCTCGGGAGGTTTGGGTAGTCCTCCTCATGCAACTCCTAATCGCCCTCCAGCTACAAAACCCCGAATCCTTCCTGCATTATAAGCCACAGTGGAGTCGTAAAGCATAGAATGGCCGCAAGTTGGCCGCAAGAATCCAGATGGAATGAGGCACGGAGAATATTAAGTATTATCTATCTATTTAATTGACGAGTTGTAGCGTTGATGGGTGAAGCTGTCCAGTCATCCATTTGTGGAAGGGTGCGGCGGTGACAATTTGCTGTAACTGATCACGGTTCCAGTCAAATCGAGGCTTTTACCTTTTCTTGTCTGGGCATCATCAGTTTACATATCCTTGTTCTCCAACCTTTTTCATCCCCTTGCCCCCGTGTTTCTTTCCCTAAATTCCATCTTCCTCCTCCTCCTCCTTCCCTACCTCTTATCATGTCCCTACGGCGCTCTGTCGTCGCTCTATGTTTGGGTGCCTCGATTTCCTCCGTCCTCGCGGCCACTGGTGGCTCCTTTGCTGATGGGGGTAACACGCTGGTCAGCGCCCTGTTAGTACGTGATATCTATTTTTTTTTTTCTCTTTCATTTTATTCATTACCCCGCATCCCCTGTCTAATCCACCGTCTATCTATGTAGATGTTTTTGGGAAACGATGAGGCAGTCTACATCCTCGACAAAGCAGAGGGCAACGCAGCGCAGATTAGTGGCCATCCTGCATGGGGCTCTCGCTGGTGCGCTTTCATCGGCATTTTACCCACCTGTGATTTGTCCTGACCTTTTTCCTTCGTTCTTTTGTCGGTGCTGTGTAGGGATATCAAAACGCATCAAGCCGTCGTAATGGACATCAAGACGAATTCCTTCTGTTCGTCGGGCATGCATCTGCCCAACGGGTCGTTCGTCTCGTTTGGTGGAAACGATGGCATTACGGTCAATGGGAAACCGGGCTCGCAGAGAAATCCCGACGGGACGGGGATGTGGGACAGCGTCTACCAGGACTTCGACGGCCGCAAGTCTATCCGCATCCTGAACCCGTGCGGCTCGTCCGATGACCTCAACTCGGCGAATTGTAAATGGTACGACGAGCCGACGGTGCTGTCCATGAAGAAGAACCGGTGGTACGCCGCCGTCGAACCGACGGGGGACGGGACGGTCGTCATTCTGGGAGGCTTCGTCAGCGGTGGGTATATCAATCGACGGTTCCCTGACGTCGATCCTGTCGCGGAGGGGGGATTGGCGGAGAACTCGTATGAATTTTTTCCGGCTCGTGGAGATGCGCAAATAGTCAAGTTCCTCGTCAAAACGTCCGGCCTTAATGCGTATGCCCATACATACCTCATGCCCTCTGGAAAAATGATGGTCCAGGCCAACCATTCCACGAGTATGTGTTCTCTCGTTTACATTCATTCATTGAGTGCATGCATGATTTATTTTTACTCATCGTGATATCATGCAGTGCTATGGGATTACAACACCAATACAGAATTCCCGCTTCCTGACATGCCGAACGGCGTGATTCGCGTGTACCCCGCATCAGGCGCCGTCGCCATGCTTCCTCTCACCCCGGAGAACAACTACACACCGACGGTTATCTTCTGCGGGGGTTCTGACATGCCTGACGATAATTGGGGGAGCTACGACGGCCCGAATGTCGACCCATGGAAGTTCCCTGCCTCGAACGATTGTCAGAGGCTCACACCTGAGCCATCGGACGGGAGTCCTGCCAAGTATGTCCAGGATGATGACATGCTGGAGACACGGACGATGGGCCAGTTTGTCAACTTGCCTGACGGGACGCTGTTGATGATCAACGGAGGCTTGAACGGTACGGCCGGATACGCGGACTCGACGAAAGACACACCTGCGGGTCAAATGCCTTTCGGACCCTCGCTGGCCTCTGGTCCCGTCTTTACACCGGCGATATATAACCCCAAGGCGCCTAAAGGCAGTCGGTGGTCGAATGATGGGCTGGATGCGTCGAAGATTCCTAGGTTATACCATTCCTCCGCCATCCTCCTCCCTGACGCGTCGGTCATGATCGCAGGCTCGAACCCCAACGCGGATGTCAACCTTGATGTGATGTTCCCGACAGAATACCGAGCAGAGATATTCTACCCTCCCTATTTCTCCGCACCCGTACGCCCCGCGCCCGTGGGCGTGCCAAAGACACTTGGCTATGGAGGGTCGTATTTCAATATCACAATCCCCCCGACGTCTTACTCTGATTCTGCAAACACTGCCGCGGAGGTGACCTCCGTCGTCCTTGTCAGGGGTGGATACACCACACACGCGATGAACATGGGTCAGAGGATGATCCAACTCAACAACACATACACCATCACCAAAGACGGAACCATCACCCTCCACGTCTCGCAACTCCCACCCAACCCGAATCTCTTCCAGCCCGGACCCGCACTCCTCTTCGTCGTGATCAATGGCGTGCCGAGTGTGGGTACGTTCATGATCGTGGGCAGTGGCAAGATCGAGAAGCAACCTACCTCGCCTGCGGCGCAGTTACCTGCCAGCGGAGTGTTGGATGTGAATGTGAATGGAGGATCGGGTGAGAGTACATCGGCGGGCGGGTCGGCTGCAGGGTCGAGTGCCACGAAGCCGAGCATGGGCTTGATCATCGGCATTGCTGCTGGCGGAGCGGTCCTCCTCGCCATCATCGCGTTCTTCGTGATGGGCATGCTCCGCAAGAAACGTGAAGCCAAGTCGGCCGCTGCTCGTGCGTCTTCGAATAAGGAGTACGCCATGGGCGTCGTCGGCGCTCCCGGGGCCATCAGCGGCGGCGGTGGTGGTGGGCGACCATGGGCGACATCACACGACACCGACTCGAGCGTGTTCGTCCCGCTCGCCAAGAAATACGATGATAACTCGTGGGATCCGCGGTCTGCTTCGTCTGTCAACATCAACGCGCCGTACAAGGACGATAGGGGCGCGTCGTCGTTTGGGAGTCGGAGTCAGGTGTTTGGAGAGTATGATCCGTATTCGGGGGTGCAGCCACAGTCGTATGCGGATTATGCGCAGCATGGGGGTGCGGGTGCGGCTCGTCCTCCGCCTCCTCCTGGTGTGGGTGCGTATGCGGATGATGCGGGTTCGGTGTCTGAGTCGAGACCTGGGACGGGATATTCGGCGCCTCAGCAGCAGCAGTATCGGAGGTCATAGACCCTGCTCTCTTCTTTGAGTTAATCATCCTTTCCGCTTCCTCTCTCGTCTGGTCTGGTCATTGTCTCCTCTGGACTTCCTCGTTATCTGGGGGGAAATATGTCCATGTTCATCTATCCTATCTATCTATCCTGTTGTCTGGTTCTGCAAGTTGCACGTCGCTCGTTATTGAAAAAATTTCCCCTGGATCCTGTAATCTACATACATACATTTATACATCACATACATACGTACGTACTCACCTCCGTTTATCTGGTAGCAGAGTAGGGTGGCATGGACTCTTTGCTTCGTTTTTTTATCAGCGGCATCATTGTGTCGTCGGTTTTCCCCCATCTCCCCTCCCCTCCCCTCTCTTATCTCCCACTCCTTATTCCGTGGTCAGGTCATGTAAAGTGGACATCCTGATTGGGTACATTTTTTTTATGTACATATCGCATTCTATTCTATCGTGTGGACTTTAGATAACAAATTTTATTGTTTAAAGTAAAGTATGCAGGTTGATGCCTTACTTTGCTATTAACTTACTTGTTGCTGTATGTATACTTATGTGAATACATTCCGCTCCTTTTACAGTTATTATACTATACGGTGGTTGAGCCTTGAGTCTTGAGGGGCTGTGACGATTCGGTGATTTGAGCAAACTGATTTTTTTGGAATGTGCACACTTTATGCAGTGCTCGTACTGTACATACAATCCAGTATCTATTTTTTTTTTACAAATTATACAGGTCATTTGGCGTTCGTTTCGGCGCTTATTGATGATGGTTTTTCTGTTATCCGTTCCCTGCTTTTCTTTTCTTTTTCTTCTGTGTTTTCTCGTCCGTCCGTCCACCGTCATCCACCCATCCTCCGTCGCTTACTGTAATTCGGAATCAATTAAATGAGATCATTAGCATCAATCCCATTCTTCCCAACAGCGCTCGTTGCGGGGCTGTTCGCGTTGTTCGCCCCATGCACTGAGTTCGAGTTCGCGTCTGTGGAGTCCGACGGCGAGCTCACATCCGGATCGGCCGGATCGCCGCCGTCAGAATCATTATCATTGACAGCAAGTTTATCCAACACCCCCGGAGGAGGGACCACAGGTCCCAAACCCCAGAGAGGGTTCCAGCCTGGACGACCGGTGAGTCTTGGTTGAGCGGCTGTGGCGAAAGAGGTGTCCGTGTTTTGGTTTGATGAGCCTGTGGATGGGATGACGGCTGCACTTTGGACGGGGGTGATTAGGATTGATGAGAGGAGGGTCAGGGTGGTGCTTAGGATGATTGGGAGAGAGGCGAGGGAGATCATGGTGTTATACGACGTATCTGAGGTAATCTATTAGGTTCGTCGGGGAAGTTCAAGGCGATCGTGATTCGTCTCTAAGCTTACCTTTGAAATTGGGTGATTATTTGTGTTTTTCGTCAGGGGTTGTGGAAGGGGATGTATAGGTTCAACGTAGCTGAACGTTTGAACAGGCTATAGGGGGCTGTCATCGGTCAGCCACTGGCACGGATTATATTAGCCAGGCGACTTTAACACTAGTGGCCGATAAGTAAATTAGTAGCTGCCCCCTACACACTAACTAGAAGTTTGATACTGCAATGGTTGGATATTCGTGTCCACTGGAGCTACACATTAAACACGAATGAATGGTTCAGAAAAACTTGAAGATGACTAACTGCTTTCTGGTACTGGGGTGAAGGAGAAGAACACCACTCGAGGTCTCAGAAACGTGTTTTCATATTTTGAGGGTTTGGATTGGACGCTAAAGAAGGTTCGGCGCTTAGTGGCGAATGACGGAGTTCAGAACCTTGCCAAACTAATTGATTTCGAGTCAGCCTCGACTCTCAGCAAGTCCAAAACTTAGTGCACTTTGAAATTGAATCCCTCACTCTTTGGCTAAGCGCCGTCCGCAAGTCTGACGCTACTAATACTAATGTCGCGGCGTCGCTGGCCGCAGCGGATAGTTAGCTTGCGCTACTTATTTGCTATATTGATATAAAAACATCTTCCCCCAGCGCCCTCCACTCAACCAACTAGTTTCATGGGTTGATACGTGTTCTATCGGACTTCTGGACCGAAACGGTTTGCCGTATTCAAGGTCAACTGGCCAACTTGGAACATACCGCGAAGAAAATTGATATGACTCGTAGTATCCAGTACCCGGGAGAGAAACAACTGCCGTCGCTCGGGTATGATCCACCTTTCTTTACCGACTGCTGGAAACCCTTGGAACCCTTTGGGAGTCTTTCGGTAGCGACATTGGAGCTCATGGGAGACTATTCTAGACTGTTGGAGAATATTGGGCTCCATGGGGCCTGCCAAGTGCTGTCAAAGAAGGGAAAGGACCTGAAAGGACCGCCCTGGATCCTCCTGGATCGCCTATGAGAGCCAATAATCGTCGTTCCGGGATGGATGCATATTGGAAACGTCGTGTTCGGATACGGATTGTTTTTGTCCCCGTCCCGACGTCGGAAAGGTAAAATTTTGTATTTGGCAAAAATGCGCTATGTAGAAATATTGATACGTATGTATGGATAATTTCCCTTCAGTTCTTGCGTGGAGAGGCTCGGGAGGGAGGATAAGGAGCAGGAATCTGCAGGAATGGATGTGAGTAAACTTCAAGTTCGAGTCTGACGATCTGCCTTTTTACAAGGGGCGGCTGACATTTAGCCATACAACGACGATCTCTGACGACCTAACGGATCATCATGCACACGGGTGATCGTACTCCCACTACATCTATTTTTGATTTATTTCATCGATGGAACGTTGACCATATTTGGATCAAATTTACAAATTGGGTTACCGTCAGCGCCATGTTAGACCTCTGTAGGACTCAGATAATCTCTCCGTATTGTCCTTGTGGATTGATTTCGTCTGTATCATCAAACAACATCCATATCACCCAGGCGTGAGCTGGTGTTGAAGGATAAAAATCAATAATCATTAAAAATCCACCAAAAATCCACACCGACTTTGTATGGATTTAAAGCCACCGCCATATTACGTAAACCACTTTTTTTTCTGTTCCGCTCTTCCCAGATTCTTCCCCCAAACACCAGCGTGCTGCGTAGTTCCACACTTCAACACCATGCTATGTGCCAGAATGTTAATTCTTTGAACTATTCGATCTTCCTCCTCATTACAAACGTTTCCAACTCGGAAATATTCTTCAGGGGCTGGCTGGAGCTGGTCGGAGGCTGCTGAGGCTGACCTCTTCAGACCTCTTCCCGGATGAAACTTCAAGAAACGCCTTGGTATTCGGGTACAACACGAGATTCGGCGCGGTAGCGGGAATCGATGTCGGTTAGTCGCCAGCGTGGACCATTCAGCCGTTGGGGATGGTAGCTCCCGACCCGCCATCTGGGGCGTTTTAATTTTTTTATGCGTCGAATGGATCGCCTGGGCAGCCGGGCACCGACTCGGTCTTTTCGAAATAAAAGACAGCCCCCACTCTTTCTCGAACCTCCAACAACCCCATACCCCGCCGCATACCCCAATCGCATCTACGGTTGTTGCTCGAAACCTCTGTACAACCTTGTAAAACTCATTTTTCTCTCGATTTATCAACATGGCTGGGGGACCTGGAGGAAATGGTGGGGGAGTTGAGTCCAACTCGATTATATGGTCGGTCGTGATGTCGGCCTTTGCTGGTGCGTCCATCTCGCGTTTATCTACTTCTTCTTATCTGAGTCCCTTTCTTTATAGCATTCGGTGGTATTCTTTTTGGGTATGTATTCCCTTGTGTCTTTCTCAATTGAAACGACTTACTTACTCTGCTTTGCCTAGATATGATACCGGAACCATCGCTGGTGTGATCGCTATGGACGATTGGCTGCAGACATTCGGAAGGTTCGATGAAAGCTTGGGCCAATATTTGCCAACGAAAGACAAGTCTCTTGTCGTAAGTGTTTTTCAGTCCGTCATGAGCAATACCTTCCGTGCTAATTTTTTTTTGTTTCCCTTAGGTTTCAATTCTTTCCGCCGGAACATTCTTTGGTGCACTCACCGCATCCCCTCTCGGTGATCGACTGGGTAGAAAGTATGGTATCATCGTAGGATGTGCCATTTTTTCCCTCGGCATTGGTCTTCAATTGGACACTTCATGGGCAGCGTTCGTTGTTGGAAGAGGTTTGTCCCATTCTCTTTCACCTGATGCACAAAGCCTGACACTTTGCTTAGTTATCGCTGGTTTTGGTGTTGGTATCGTTTCTTGCCTGGTACCTATGTACCAGTCCGAGTGCGCACCGAAGGCTATTCGTGGTCTTATCGTTGGATTGTACCAACTTGCGAGTGCGTCTGACGTCTTTTAAAAGCAAACAACCCCCTTCTAACATTTTGTTAGTCACGATTGGCGCTCTACTCGCAGCAATTGTCCTCAATGCCACCAAGGATGAACAATCCCATTCCGCATGGAGGGTACGCAGTAATATCAAAATCTATATTCTTTTATTCATTACCCGCCAACTTAGACACCTATCGCTGTTCAATTTGCATGGGCCGTCGTCCTCGGTGGCGGAATGGTCTTCCTTCCAGAGTCTCCTCGTTACCTCCTCCTCAGAGGTCGTCACGATGCCGCCCGCGTCGCCCTCGGTCGTCTCATGACCGCCGCTCCAGATTCCCCCGAGGTCGAGCAAGAATGTTCCGCTATCTCCGCTGCACTCTCCACGGAACAAGCTTCCTCTACGGCCTCTTACGCCGATTGCTTCAAGAACAACTACAGCAAGTTTGGCCTCCGTACATGGACCGGAATCTTTGTCCAAGCATGGCAGCAACTCACCGGTATCAACTTCATCTTCTACTACGGCACGACATTCTTCAAACAGGCTGGAATGGACAACCCCTTCATCATTCAGTATGTTTGTCACCCGCTGAATATTGCTCACGCCGTTGACACTTTTGTTGTAGAATTATCTGTGATGTTGTCTCCACTGTTATGTGTTTGGTCTCTTTGCCATTCATCGACCGCATTGGACGTAGGAAGCTTCTCCTCATCGGTGCTGCTGGGATGGCCGTATCCGAGTTCATTGTCGCTATTGTTGGTGTTACCGTTGGCGATGCGCAGCCTGACGGCTCTGTCAACCTTGTTGCTCAGCGTGTTCTCATCGCTTTTGTTTGCATGTTCGTGACTTTTTCTTTATTTAATCGCTTTTTTTTTTGCTGACTCGTTTTTCAACAGCTACATCGCCTTCTTTGCCACTTCTTGGGGACCAGTCGTTTGGGTCGTCACTGCCGAACTCTCTGTACGTGTCTTTTTCACTTTTGTACCTCCTGGCCACGATACCTAATACATTGTCCCTTTCAGCCTCTCGCCATCCGTGGAAAGGCCATGTCGCTCTCCGTCGCCAGCAACTGGCTCTGGAACTTCGCTATCGGTTATGCCACTCCTTATCTCGTCAACCCAACCACATACGGTGTCAATGGCGAAAAAGCGGCTAACCTTGGGGTCAAAGTCTTTTTCATTTGGGGCGGAACTTGCGTTGGATGCTTTGTTTTCACGTAAGCTCGACGCCCATCGGGGGTTTTTTTCTTTCTTTCGTTTTTCGTGTGCTGATCGAATAAATAGATACTTCTTCATCCCCGAGACTCGTGGTCTCTCTCTTGAACAGATTGATAGGCTTTATGCTGAGACGTCGAGTATGTTTTTTTTTTGTTCTGTTTTCTTCTTCGTGGTTAAGTGCTGATTTAACTTTCTATAGTCGTCAACTCTGCTAGATACCGCAAGGAGATTCTCGCCTCAGATAATGAGGGCCACCAGGAGTTCGATAAAGCTGTACGTCCAGTTTCTCCTCGTCGCTTTGTTCGATTTTCCAGGAACGCTGACATTCCGTTTTCACTTCTTTTTTTTCTTTCTTTTTCTGTAGCACGAAATCAAACAGTTTGAATCGCACGAAAAGAAGGCTGACATCACTGTTCATCCTTAAATGCAGATGAAAGGCGTGCCTATGTAGCCTTCATAATACGCCCACCCCCCTCGACGATTGTATGAAATGGTTTTACTTTATTTTATTTAACGGGTATAATGTTTGTGTATTGATATATATGTGAAAGCTGGCCAGTTGCCACCTCATGGAATAAAAATCTTTGGCTTTAAGACACACTCTTTGCCCCCCACTTGAACTTCTGAAAATTTTCTTCCTTTGTGCAAGTTTCATGCATCATGTCCTATCCGGCACGTCGGAGGCTGCCGGGAGAAAAATATCCAAAATCGATCATTGCCATCCCGAACCACCTCAAATACTCACTTGCACACGTAGTTTTGTATGCAGAAACCACTGGACCTTTGTTCCTCTGACAATCTTTTGAATTCCTTTCCATTCGATTACGGGCATGGGCAAGGATGGTCAGCTGAGAAGCTGATAGTATAATTTATGCGCGACCCTTTTCCAGTGGAGTCATGATCAGTGCGTGTTTCCGAATATGACTTTTTCTACATCAGTGAGCTAATGGATCCATTTCAGTCGCAGCTTCAAGTTCTTCTGATTCCCCGCAACCATCATCATTGAATATTGACCTTTCTTCCAACGATTTTTTCGACACAACACTCCGATGGGGAAGCCGTATGTCAAATGTGGGTCTCGAGCCAAATTGCCTGCAAATGACAGTCGTCTTACTCAAGTCTTGCTGCCTGAATAGGTGTACTTGTCGGCGATGATACAGTTGGAAAGGTAGCTACGAATTTGTTTAGCAGGTTGTCTGCCCTCTGATTCTGACCGTACAAGTCATCTCTTCTCATATCGTTCGCTACCAAAAAATTCCCAGTAAATTCCCTCCTTTATTTCGTTGCTCTATCTGTTCACCTATAGTTCAAGCCAGTGGACAGGCCCGCCAGTGAGAGGCATCACACTCCACAACCTCCAGAGTTCTAACTGCTGTTCGTAATGCAGTTTTTGACGGCTATTGTCCGAGCTTCACGATTGATGGAACAACGACCGTCTTAGCGCTGTTCGATACGGCTGGAAATGAGTACTACGACCGCCTGCGCCCACTGGCATACCCTCAAACCGATGTATTCCTCATCTGCTTCTCATTGGTCGATCCAAATAGCTATGAACAAGTTCGGACGAAGGTATAGGTATCCCACTGTTCCTTACCTTCGAATGCCTTCCTCACCTCTGCCATACTATGTAATAACCATTCCAGTGGGCACCGGAACTGGCGTTCCATGGACCTACCGCCCCAATCATTGTCGTAGGGACAAAATCTGACTTGCGAGAAGATCAGAACACGGTTGATACGCTGCGCAACCGGTATGTCATTTGGCCACTGACAGACAACACATCAGAGAAAGCTAATTTTATAATCCCAAGTAACACGGCGCCGATTCAGTACCATCAAGGATTGGCCATGTCCAAGGATGTTGGCGCGGATTTCTATCTCGAGTGCTCGGCTCTCACGACGCTTGGAGTTCAGGCCGTCTTTGAGCAGGCGGTGCGGTTTGGACGTACGTGGAAACTTTTTTTTTGTGCGAGTGCAATTCGCATTCTACTAGTAAGCTGATGACCCTCTCTCGCTTGAATTGACCAGTTTGGCCACCTCGTAAACGCAGTATGAGAAAGGAAGCGGACAAGAGAAAGTGTATTATTGTATGAACAGCTAGCTGGAGGTGGGCGTGGACACTGTGACCCGGGACCCCCCAGGTATCAAAGTAATTCAAAGCCCAGTTCGTCTGGACCTGAAAACGTATCGCCTTCATGAGAATGTCGTCATACGACCTCAACTTGAAAATTTGCCGACTCTTTTTCAGCTCATTGGGGTGCTAAAATTAAACTATCCTTCTCCACAGCGCCGATACTGACATCGAAGCGCACCGCTATCAGCCGTTTTCAGCAGGAACAACTGCGCACGAAAGGCAGTGCAAGGTCGAGTTCTGTCATGGGCCAGTCCTCCATTCATTCACGAATAGATTATGCCATTGACTACCATTTCCGAGTACGTGATCGTGATCGCCGTATTCAAGTAACAATTTGAGGTCGATGACTGAAAATGATAGGGTGTCCCTCTTTCCTTTGCTTCGTACCATCATCACGATTTCCTCCAATACCCAAAACTTGGAATTTCACAATGGCATCCCCCCGTGTTAAATGTGAGATCTCTCTTTTATTGGACGTTTTCGTTCTGAAGCTGATCCTCGGACCTGAATTGTCAATGACGTGTAGTGGTCGTCGTTGGTGACAATACTGTCGGGAAGGTACAGTTATGATCAATTTCTCTGACTCCTAAGTCCAATTAGTGACTTCTTGTGCTCTTATCTTCAATGTTGAAGACGTCTCTATTGATTACTTACACACGCAACACATTTCCAGTAAATTTTCAATCACTCTCCTCCACCTGCTCGTTGAACTGACCAGTATTTTCTTATTCTGCTAGACGAAATACATCCCAACCGGTGAGGCCTATTCCATTCTCCTAACTTCCTATCACCGACTTCTCATCATATAACAACCGGCAGTTTTCGAAAGCTACAGTGACTATCATACTGTCGATGACACTCAAGTTTTATTGGAACCATGGGACGTGTCAGCGGGGGAAGCTGATGATCGTTTGCGCCCATTATCATACCCACGAACGAACGTCTTTATTCTTTGCTTCTCAGTGGTGGATCCGTTCAGTTACGAACGCGTTCGGATAAAGGTATCATTGAATTATTCGCTCTTCTTGGTTGCTTCTTGGGAGTCTGATTCACATTTCTTGAACAACAGTGGGCTCCCGAGCTCGCCCACTTCAAACCGGAAGTCCCGGTTCTCCTCGTCGGAACAAAAACGGACTTGCGGGAGGACGCAAAGACGGTCGATATGATGCGCGATCGGTATGTTGTCGGAGCCTATCATCGAACAATTTTAAATTGTGTTTTCAAGTAACCTGGCGCCTATTCAACACCATCAAGGAATTGCGATGTGCAAGGACATTGGGGCAAACCTCTACGTCGAATGCTCTTCTCTGTTACATTCTGGTGTTAAAACTGTTTTTGAGCATGCAGTGCGTCTAGCACGTAAGTCATTGTCAATTTGCCGAAAATTCAGACATGAAACTGAAGGTTGGCTCAACAGTTGAGTACCCTCAGGGTAGGCCAAGACATAAATGCCGGAGAAAGTGCATAGTCGTATGACCGCTTCTCACAGTCGTAATGCTTATGGTAATATGGGAGCCTTTTGCCACGATAGTCGAAGATGAGGAGAAACGAGCTCCAAGATCCCTAAAACAGTCTCCAGAACAAGGGGACGCGTCCGTATCATGTGATGTGAACTTTCTCGCGTTTCCAATTTTTAGGAGGTTTGAATTTCAGACCTTCCTCGTTTCTTCCTCGATATCTTCCATTACTATCCACCATGTCATGTCAGTACTTCAATGAATCATGGATTTACAACGAATATCCGTTTCAATATGCTGGATCTCACCAGTCCTCTGTTCCGTCGAGTGTGTTCAGGTCTTCAAGGACCCAGGCGACAGTTCAAATGTTCAAACTTCACGCGTTACGCATCGCATTTTGGTTGGAAGAAGGGATTGACCTCAGGCCTTTGCCTTCTCAGAAATTTCTGGGAGCGCCAACAACCCTAATGAGAACCAGGCACAACGAAACTGACCCAGGTCACCGTCTCCAACACAGCCTTTGACAACTCCTGCTCATTCTGGCATAACCGTCGAAGACCCGAAATGCCAATCATTTGGTGCCTCTTTATCTCAGGTAAGTAAGTATTTTTGACTTCTCATCTTCCCTCTATCACCATCGCTTTTCATTTCTTGAAAACTCGTTTGAAAATGAAAAGGGAACCTCATTTGCCAGTTCAAATTCCTCAATTCCGCCAGCAACAACCTTCAGGTCTCTGGAAACAACTTCCATCGCCTCCAGAAGATGAGGTAACATTTTCACTGGACCCTAAAGAACACGACGGCCTACCTGCGTTTCGTGAACGGTCAACGGGTAATCAGGAGCCTCACAGGAGTTTCCATTCGAAGCAAAGCCTGGGTGTGGCGGCCACTTTCAGCCAGGGCTCGAATGGCGAGAGGAAACACGAGGAGCCCCGGCAGGACTCAAGGAATCCCGTGGCCAGACGTGAGGCTCAGTCTAACCACACTCTGATAGAAAAGGGCTATCAGGTCTCGAAGGACAATGCATTAGCGGGTGGGATGAATTCAATGCCCCAAGCGCAGAGTCGCAAGAACCCGACGAATGGCCTGAGGAAGATTTTCCGGGGTGATCAGCCGTACCAGCGTACGCTACCTATTTTTTGATATTTTCTCAAATGACAGAGACTCAACGGTCAATGGGTATTCTAGCTATTCTTCCTGGACCTCTATACCACATTGGACCTGTGTCGATGCAGAAGAGAAGCAAGAAAACCACGCCACCCACAAAGTCACAAATGGCAGAACGTCTGGAGAAGATAAGAGGTTTAATGGCGAAAGAGAACCTGGATTTTTAGTGAGTCTGCTCTCGGGTTGGCGTTTCGTTTGTAATCTCATTGGTTGTTCTCTTCGTCGTATCCTATCAGTATCGTACCGAGCGAAGATGAACATGGCTCTGTACATGTGGCAGCGTGCGATAAACGTTTACAATTCATTTCGGGGTGCGTATGAATCTTCATTGCATTACAGAATTTTTTGATGAACCTTTTCTATTCCAGGTTCACTGGGCCTATCGGACAAGCTATTATCATGAAGGATTCGGCTTATTTGTTCACGACAGCGCCGAAAAATTGGACCCAATTTGTGCAACCTGAAAAAGAAATCGACCCCTTGAAATGGACGATAGTCTACTGTGGGTATCCAGGAGCGCCTTTGGACTGGATGGAATGGCTTGCCGTAAGTGAGATCATTGCAAAATAATGTACTGTTTTATAATCCAATGATGCGGTTCTAGGATCACATTGGAGGAAAACACGTCCCAGATGATGGCATCGGAGAAGATCCTCAATCAAGGATCGGCGTCGATGGTAGCCTGATATCGTATGATACGATCGGGCTTTTTACGACGAAGGTCAAACCCAGAGCCCCAAATTTGTCATTAATCTGCCTACAGATCAATCTCGTTGACATGATCTGGCCCCAGAAGCCAAGAAGGTCACTCGTGCTTATTCAAGTTCAGGCCCGTGGAGAGGCTGAAGGTAGAGTTCAAGTTCAATGAAAACACTAGGAGTCCAGGACTTACTTTTTGTTGCAGCTAAATATTCACCTCGATATACCGCGATCTGGAAGTTAAAACGGCTCAGAGATTGGATTCGAACCCAACTCTCTGACATATCTCCTTACAAAATCCAAGTTCTAACTACATCACGAAATCATGTTGCGACACTCATTACATCTCTGGAGTCCATCTGTACGTCTAGTACGCTTGTGTGAGGAACGAAATATTGACTTATGTTTCTTAGCTTATCTTCTAAACCTTCGTGAATCCGATATTCCATACAAGAGTACCTTCCATTCGTATCTGTTTGTTTCTCTTGATACGGCGGTTCTTTTTGTTGAGGGAGAGAAGCTAGACACCTTAACCCGCCGATACTTGGAATCAATTGGTGTTCAACAACGGAGCTATACAGCGATATGGACGTTTATCAGAAATGGGGAATGGGGCGAGGGGAAGGTTTGTAATCCCAATCCTTCGTTACTCAAACAGGTTGCCATTGATCAATGATTCGTCACTCCATTTGCTAGATTTTGCTCTCTCCCCAGACGCCGTATGCTATTACACTCTTGCTCAATCCTTCGCGATATACCATTGCAGCATCTTTTGTAGAGCAAATGAGAATATCAGATGGCGGAGAACTTGAAGATATTGCTCCAGACGGCACAAAGCTCGTGTATCCTCAAGACGACATGTCGTTTGTGCGTTCCCTTCATCTCATTCAATGATCTATGCAGATAAAGTGCGACGTACTGACATGGATCAATCACTGTTCATCAGGGAGATTTTGTAGATTGGTTGGTCGCAAAAATGGCAGATGGCTACTCGATATCGGGTTACGAGAACGTGGCTGGCAATCCAAATCCTCAAAATGACGGAAATGGGAAAACAATCAATGTCTACGCAACAAAACCCTTGAATACGCGTCCATGGAAGAAAGACAAGTCATTCTCGAGCTCTCAACTGCCTGCTCGAAGTCTTGCGACGGAGTTGCAGGAGAACTCAGTTTTAAAGCTTGGTCAGCATTTTTTTTTCGAACTACTGTCCGCTATCACCCTCAATCTCACATCAACGACTCTCAAAAAACAGATAAAGATTCTGTCGATCATGCTCATTCGCAAAGCACTGTTGCCATCCGTAGTCCTCCTACTCGTTCTTCCCCAGTCATCACACCCGCTCTTCTAGCAATGGCTGAAACACCTGGTCTTCCCGAAATACCAGATTTATCCACTCTTCATGTTGCCAAACTCCAGGATCCTACTCAGCCCTCTGGTAGCTCCGATGCTCTAGAGCTCGCAAGTATAACGAACTATTCGTATGCCTCTTCACGGACAGTGTTCACGGACTATGGGCTGTTCTACACGAGGGGTGCATACTCCGAAGAAACCATCCTCTCGTGGACTACTGGCTTACGGGCACAGCAAACCGAGAATTCAGAGATACAAGAAAGTGGACCGTGGCAGCCCGAGTAGTATTAGGAATTTGAACAAACCTCCAATAAATTTTTATTGAATACATGCATACTTAGAAACAAATTCTAGTCGTCCGTTCTCCCCAAGTTCTCCCTCTTTAGGTGAAGTAAAAAAAATCCCCTACAATTCTATTTCCCCTCCAAGTTAACTCTCAGACGATAATACAACCCATACTTAAACGCTTCCTTTTCGAAACTGTATTGAAAATCGGAGTCACTTGCAGCGATGTCAATTGTTTACAAGTATCAGTGCGAATCTTCCAGAAGTTGGCCAAAGACATAATACTTACAGGCAAGCCGCATTGCTTGGTCAAAGACAGCAGTAACATTGAAGTCGGTAAGCGCCGAGCATTCCATATAGGCTGCAGCCTTGATTTCGTGACAAAGGTCGAGACCATCGTGGTGGGTTATTGGGCGTGCTCCGCATGACCTTCTCACGGCGGCTGAGGTGTTAGTACGGTGGACAGACCGTTGGCGTGGCTATGATAATCTCACCTGCATGGACCAGCACGACTATCGCGAAGGTCAACTTTCGTTCCGACAAGGAGGACGGGTGTGTTTGGGTTTAAGCGAGCCACTTCAGGAGCATACTACATCAAAATTAACGTTACGCTTGGTGAGGACTGTGAGGGTGAGGAAACAGTTGAGAACCCTACATGCTTTCGGACCCTTTGGAAACTAGCTGGGTCGACCAAGGAGAAACACATCATGAAGATATCAGTCTCTGGGTAGGAAAGGGGGCGGAGACGATCGTAGTCTTCTCCCCCTCCTGTATCAAATATCGCCAAATCAAAGTCAACACCCTCGATATTGTGTGGAGTCGGATCCAAGCTTTCCGTGTACACTAGGATAGAGGTATATAAAAATCATCATGAATGCCTAGAAGAACTGGCTCACGGACTGGATAACACTCTGGTGGCTTTACGCCAATGAAACGAACAATGCGGATGCCACGAATGGGCGACATCAGGATCATTAATCGTAATACACGACGAAGGTGACGTCGGGACTTACCATGCTACCAGTGCAGTATCTCATTATCAAGGTCGTCTTTTTGGGGTGATCCAGTGGTTCAAGGAGAACAACGACAGATGGAGAGGTGATTTATGAGAAAAATTCCAATCCTAATAGAAAATCTGTTAAAAGAAAAACATACCTTTCCAATCGCACCGTCGCCAATGACCAAGCCTGGATGATTGGGGTAGGTCAACGTCGCCCAAGGGTTTAACGTTTAACGACGAAACCGTTACAGTACATTTGACTATCTTGTCCATTCGCTTTTCAGATATTGTGGGCTCCCCGAATAGAGGAGTTGTCAATGACAATAATGTTGACATCTGGATTCTGAGGAACTGCGGAGTTCGAGCTCGGTGAGAAACAGGGGAAAGTCTGCATTGATCAAATATGGACAAGTTCCCCGCTTATATGTCGTGAATCAGAGTCTTTTTTTGTCATTGACAGGTCCCGGTCAATCAGCCGGACGACAGTCCTCAACAATCAATCAAGCCTTGGATTAGGACTGACTCACCTTGCGAAGAATGTGTCATGAAGCATCGACACCCAAATCTCTTATGGTTGTATATTCAAGGGCTCGGCCACGGGTCCAGCCCAGCTAAACGGATTACCTACAAATTATCATGCCACAAATAGCATTTTATGAGAAGCAAAAAATTTCCTACGATTCTATCTCTCCTCCTTCACTGACATGTTCGCTGTCTCCCTATCCCGGACTATCTCCCAGTTCGGTCCAATGCCAAGTTATCGTTGCTGAGTCTGTCGAACGTACGAATCGACTCCGTGTCCGAAAACGCCCGCCTCGTATAAAATAACCCATAATCCGTGGATTCGGTACGCGAAGAAGCACGCGAATAGGTCGAGATGCTCGCCAAATCCAAGGCATCAATGCTAGAGCTCTGTCTCGCAGGGTCGAATGTTTCTGCAGTCGAGATAGCGGGACTGTTGGTCACGAGAGTCATATATGAAGAATAGGACATTGAGGACGCCGGTCGAGGGCCGATCGCAATCGACACTGGTCTGTCCATGTCGGGTGAAAGCGTGTAAGATACTCGAGCGCTCAGAGTCAGAAGGTGGAATTTCCTCTAGGTCTAAAAAACGAATTCTATTATGAACTCTACACAGTACAAAGATAATGATACCCACCTTTAAGTTCTGGGTCGTCTGAATCATCCATCAGATTTCGAAGCTGGGTTTTGAGGTGGTGGAGGTGAGCCTGCAAAACCGAGCCTTTGCCTGATGTCGCCACCATTTTCGTCGTATACTTATCGATCACCTTGTGTTGAAGATGAAAAACCAGGCAGTTGAATCTTAGAAACTGATAGTACGTACCTGATACACCATCGCTGATAGTATCCCATGAGGTCCCACACCTCTTAAAATCGCAGTCGCGATGATCGCCAACTTCCTTGGGTTGGTCGTGGAATGTATTCCGAGGTCAACGTCCAGCGCGTCCTCCTTTCTGATCAAATGCCATTCGTCTGAATCGAGGCATTCACTGGTCTGCTCGCAGAGCACGATGTCAATGGCCTGCCGGATAGCAAGGATCATTTCCCTGATCGGTTCCATCCACGAGGGTATTGGGTCAACTGAGCCGTCAATTTTGTTCAACGCCTCTTCTGCGACGAAGAGCAGCGAAAGTGCATTGCGCGGCGTAAGAACTTTATATTGAAGAGTCAGCATAATATAATCCTTCAGTTTCTGAGACAATGATAATCTCGCAAATTGCGGTGTGCACCAGCCAAGGCCGAATAGTGCGATCAGTCCTCTAAGTGCCCCGCGTTCGAGTTGACTGTTTTGCGTTTCAGAGGCCATGGAGAACTCGAAGACGCGTGGTAGCCAGCACCGACACGTCGCACATTGACAGCCACCACTAGAGACCATGCGCGACCAAGATCCTCCTGTCATGTTGGAATATGCGTCCTTATCCAGCTCAGAGAAGCAAAGGCCGTGAAGCATGGTTATGATATGGCACAACATCAATTTCGGTAAAGTCTTGATGCCGAGGAAGACAGCACCACGCCAGATGGCGAATACAGAGGAAAGGTCGGCTGTTTGAAAGAAGGTTGCGGGGAGCGTACCTGTATAAATGTACTCCAGGATAGTTTCAAAGCTGGTGGCGTCAAAATGAGTCCACGGAAGGGTAAGAGCACGCGATGACGTTTTCTGTCTGGAAAGGGCTGCACCGAAGAAAGGCGAGCGCGAGGCAAGGATAAAGGCATGGGTTTTGAACGTATAGGTAGCGGAAAGTTCCCTCTGGTCGTCCTGGTCGACGTTCGGAGCATTCTGTTGCCTAGACACGATGGAAATAAACGTATCTGGATGTAATTCGTCTCGCCACATAGACAGAAGGTCTTGACGAAGTTTATTCGTCCTCCAATCAGGATCACGATTTGGTGCGTATTTGATTAGAGGAGTTTCGAAGTCTCCCAAGCCCCCTGTCCCCACATATATATCGAGCAATTCGCGAACAAAAGCAGTATATCGGAGCGGAGTAAAGTGTCGAACGGGTGTGCCTGAAGCATGGTTTTCCTTGTCGAAGGACTCAAACCCAGGAGTCCCGCTCCTGCTGGAAAATGATGAATTGGTTTTGATGAACGTGTCTGTTCGACCAGATAAGTGGCGAAGCTGGAATCCCGATGACGTTCTGGAGTAAATCAGGGCTACATTCGAGGAGATAGAATTAGTGCCAAAGCTGACGAGGGAAAGAGTGTATACCTCTATGCCCCCATACCTCACGGTAACGTGGTGGAGGGTCCGCATTCGATTCACGAGCGAATCCGAGAATGGCTCGTAAGTCTACGGGTTTCTTCTTCCCCAAGGTCTTCGTCCCCAAAGCCCCACCAGCTGGTTCATCCAAATCGTCCAAAACTTGCCAAACGACGTCCGCGAAACGCGATTTCGCGTCGTAAAAAAGCTCCTCGAGGTGTCGTTTCCACGTTTCCGTCGATTCTTTGAGGGCAGAATTCAAATCAGGAGACAAGGGTTCTGTCGTAGAAGTCATAATAGGCTACCAGTAGCCTCAGCCTGGCCTGTAAACTATTTTAGTTCGCGTTTTGACCTCTACTGAAGGGGAAAATAGTACCTTCAACCAAAGAGTTAAGAGACAAAGAAGAAAAGGATAGGAATGCCACACATTGACCTTTAAGACCCTGGATTTTCCCTGGATAGCCATGGGTACCAAGAGACCAGGCTTTGTTCTGTGGTTGACATTCTAGTCACATGTAACCGCCTAAGCGAAAGCCCTGAAAGCTCTAAAGGCCCGAGGCTTCAAAACCCCGGAATATGAGGTTATGAATTCCTGGGGTCTGTACTTTCTCGAGACTCGTCGTTGATGTGAAAGTCATTGGTAGGACGTCCGAAGGTTGTTGATAGAGCGCAAGAGACAGACGTTGTCCGAGTCGGAGACTTGAAATTTATTTTTTCTTAGATTTCTTGTACTTATTTATTACATAAATAAATGGGTGGCCGAAATGCCGATGATGAGACAACTACTTAACCAGCGGTCGGCCAAAGCGGAAGCACCGGCAATCCCAAATCTCACTTTGAGCAAACTTGGAGTAATTATCATGGAGATTGAAAAGTACGACACGATTGAGGGGAATTGAGTGATCAAGCGATCAAGCTTCAAGAAACAATGCAACGCAGCTTTTTAGAACAAGCCTTCCCTTCCAATTCCCTTCCAGAATTGTTTACTGGTAACCCAATGGTAACCAAAAGAATGAGAGTCAGAATTGTAATTTGGTGGCAGGAAATCCAGGGAAAATTGATATACGCACATACAAGTCGCATGGCTTGTTCGAAAACGTTGCTCACCCCGGTTCCAGTAAGCGCAGAGCATTCTCTGTAAGATCCCACATCAATTTTCTCAACGAAAGCGAGAGCTTCGTAGTCATAGACTGGACGGATTCTTGACTCTGGTGACGACTCGGAAAAGCTGTCTCTGAGATCGGATTTGGTGCCCACAACGAGGATAGGGGTACCCGGGCTGTAGTGTTCCACTTCTGGAGCGTACTAGGGTTAAAGTAATAAAGTAATAATTCCCTGAAAGCTGGTATCCAGATCCTTACCTTTGTGCGTACCCTCTGAAAGCTTCCGGGATCAACAAGAGAAAAGCAAATAACGAATACGTCGGTCATTGGATATGAGAGCGGACGAAGTTGATCGTGATATTCTCCACCTCCCGTGTCCCAAATCGAGAGATGGACGGTTGCGTCGTCAATCACATAAGGGGTTGGACCGTAGGCACCATCGTATACTGTGGATATACTCAATTTAGGCTGGGAGTATGAAAGTGTGAACGTTGACGAACCAGCAGGGGTATACTCAGCCTTCAGGGGCGTGTAACGGGAAAAATAGATGCCATGGTCGGGAAGAAATGCGATACCATAACGAGAATCATGGTGGCGTGCAAGAAAGAAAGAACACATCAAACTCATGCTCTCAAGTCTCGAACATCGAAGGGGCCAGACGAATGATGAAGATACTCATGCATAAACTCACAGGAAATTCACCTGTACTGTACTTGATTATCATCGAGGTCTGAATCACAAATGGTGAGCCTAAATCTTGGGTATCTGAAACTGACAATACCTTACCGACACCCCCGTCGCCGATAACCAGACCTTCATGATTTACTTGATTGTCAGTCACGAGAATTAGGAGTCTAAGGCCAGGGGAATAAACTTGAAAGCGATTTACATTTCAACATTTTGTCTTTTTTCGACATATTCTACGGCAGGAACTGGAGTTTAAGTTGAGGGAGGTGGATTCGAGAGAGGAATGGGAAAGTCAAAAGAGAGTATTAATACGGCGCGGTGGGTGACGGTTAAACGTTAACGGCGTCATGATGAGTCTCTTCTAAGGAGTCTCTTAGTCACGAGAGGCCGGCGCGCACCGTCCCAGGCTATTCCAGGATCATTCAGTTGTTGACATCTCGGATATGACATTGTCGGTATATACCGACTCGGAACAGCGTCCCGCTTCAAGGGTTTCTGACATTGTGTCAGAACTTGGTATGTACCTAAGTATACTCTTCATATTTCTTCATATTTTTTGGTTGACGAATGTGCGCTGGTGCAGTGCATGATTTGAATTTTGAGTCCAAATTTTTCTCCCCGCGTTCCGTCGATAGAAGCTCGTAGCTTATTCGGTAACGCTCCATAGAATCTATTTGACTAACTCTTTTTGGTTACAGCTGTTGACCCTGCACTAGCTGCTGAATCTCATATAAATATTCCTGTGTCTGTACTCATAACCTCTAGTCGTTTCTCGTTTCTGCCACATCTTCAGACATCCCTTTGCAGTCCTATTCTCGAGAAAGCCCAAAGGTATGCCCTGATATAGCTCATTCGGCGTCCTGGTTTGCATCGTTTACCCTGATATCTCCAGAATGTATCTGCTCAACACGTTACTTGCCACGGTTCTCTTACTCTCCCCGTTCGCACTCGCGGAAGGTCCTGGCCCATGTCATCCATACCCCGGTGCCGCTGCAAACGATTGTCTCAAACTGATTGGGCAAAATCTCAACAACTCCGATCAAATACCCTGCGTCAATGGACGGGCAACTCTCAGGGACAGCTCGTATGCCTGTTCGATTGTGGTGGCATGTGCTTCGGGTCAGACAGGGGTAGAGACCGATATAACTGTTCGTCGGGCCTTGACGACTATTGGGAGTTGCGCTTTGAACGACTATGGATCGATTTCTGGATATTATGTTGCGGAAGACGGGTCGAAAACGTGTTACTTGTATCCTTCCAAGTTCGTGGGGTTCAACGTTAGAATGGATATAACAGCTGACGTGCATGGACTCTAGGGAAAGTGACTGTCAGCTATAAGCACAGGTTAATACGGTCGGCCCCCCGAATGGATCTGTACCACATTAGGGCGGCTTCGATGTTGAAGTTTTCAAACATTTACCCGCACACGTCACATCTCAAGATCTCAAGGCTCAACGTTTGAACTTTCAACCTTTTTTTCTCTACTCTCATGGAAGCTACGATCCCCATACAAAGTTACTCTATTTGTTCTTAGAAATATAATTCGAACTTTTTTTTCGTTGTCGCAATGATTTCACCACAAGCCTCGACTTGGTCGCGACTCGCAGACTGGCATGCATTGTTTGAGACGCGGCAGAAAGCAAACACGTGCTGGGAATATTATTACGGAAGCAACCGGAGATCGGCCAGTTCAACTTTGCTTTTGCTTTGCTTGTGAGCAACTTGTGAGCCTTTCTTCATTCCTCCACCTCCACCGATCCTCTACGCTGACGAGAGAATCCTCTGTATAGCTCGAATTCAAATTTATGAACACTAGAATGCAGATATTTGAATCGGCCGCCAAAGACGCTTCAACCCATTTGCAAATGATGGTTATCATCGACACTTCGTCTGGTTAGTCGAATGATCTTGCCTACAGTTACACAAGGTTCATGTCACAGAACACCACGAGCTCATTCACGTTTTCCTCATAGATCTCCATATATTGCTTCAAGGAACCAGGGCTTTCATTTTATCTAAGCGCTCTCCCCGTGGCTTCCTATCTCAGCCTTTGTGGATGGCGTAAGGCATCAGCTGATGACCTCGGCCACCCATCCTAGACGACATGAACTATTGTACGCAGGGTTCAACTACCGCATTTCATCGATGCCCTGTCTTTTACGTTGGACGGCAAAGGGATAGTGCCCACATATGAGATAACATACGGAGTTCTTATAAAGCGACGTTGCATCGTACGATGATGGATATCCTTGCTATTGGATTGAACCCCCAACCTCTCCATTCCTTTCGCCAATTGACAAATCGACTCCCTTCGTTCCAGCTGAAAATGATTTCTCTCTCGTTCTCAGACGTTTGTCTCATATTAGGGACATTGGTCATCTCACGACTCGTGTTTCATTCTCGCAAGGTGCGTTCTGCATGCAGTATTCGAAGAGGACATTGTCATTCAACACTTTGTTCTCCGAAGCTTGACCACATACCGACCGTCGGCTACTCTACGCCATTCCTTTCACTTCTTTCCGCTTTCAAATTTCTTCTATCTGGACGCGCAATCATCGAGGAGGGATATCATAAAGTACGCGTTTGACACGCGCATGAATAGGTGCAAGGGCATACTGACACGGAATCTATCTAATCCAGTATCCAGGTAGTGTATGGAAGCTCCCTATGATCGATGAATGGCTCGTCGTTGCCAATGGAAAACAAAGAGTCGAAGACATTCGGAAAGCACCTGAAGGTCAACTATCAGGGATTCGCAGTAACCCTGTGGTTCGTGCTTCCTTCTCACCTAATCCAGTGATAAACGTGGTTGACTTGCAGTCTTATTACAGTTCTACCAGTGGGATGCTACACTTGGACCAGATGTATCTGACAACCCGTACCATATCAACGTCGTCCGTGGCCCACTCACCAGAAATCTGGCGAAACAATTCAGCGATTTGCACGACGAGATGGTATTAGCGTTGGATGATATGATTCCCTGCAAGGATAACGGTATGTCATTGATTATCGTTTATGGCGCTTGTAGTATGCTCATTCAACACCAGAATGGACCTCGGTTCCAGTATTCGATGGGCTCGTTGAGGTGATTTCGAGAATCACGACCCGCGCGTTTCTAGGGCTTGATCTATGTATGTGGGCTCTCTACTTCCTGTTCTCCCCAGAGCGTTCCTGACGATTGTTGCAGGCCGAAACACGGAATTCCGAAAATTATGCATCCAGTCCACCATGGAACTCGTTAAAGGCAGACTTCTTCACCTTTTCCCAGTTGCTCTCCGACCGTAAGTCCCACTGGCCATACTTTGAATGTTTTCTGACCGCGACCGTATTTCGTTTTGAAAATTAGAATGTTCGGAAGGATGATTACGAATGTGGATGGAGTTCTGACGGGGATAGAGAAACACATTAAACCCATCATTGAATACAGATTGGAGCAAGAGAGGTTGCATGGGAAGGATTGGCCTGATAAACCGGTGATTATTATTCTTTTTGGGTTCAGGCACAGACATGTTTTGCTCATTGGGATACCGCAGAACGACTTGATTACATGGCTCCTGGAGTCAGCCAAAACTTCGGGGGAAGAGCGAACGACGCGCAACATGGCGAAACGAATTGTGGTTTTCAGTTTTGCGTCTACATACTCTTCGGCTGTGGTATGTCTCTTCACTCTCATAGCTATAATCCCCTGACTCGAAGTGCTCGAACATCTGCCCTCATCTCCCAAAGGCATTTGCACAGGCACTTTACGAGATTTCGAACAGACCCGAATATTTCGAACCTCTGCGAGAGGAAGCAGAAAACGTGGTACGAGAAGGAGGTGGTGTATGGACCAAAGATGGTGTTGGAGAGTTATTCAAGATCGATAGTTTCTTCCGCGAGACGCAGCGATACAATGGCTTAGGACTCGGTAAGTGCGATTCCATCGCTTACTCATCAATCCATCCTCGACTTTTGTATCGATCCTTACCCGGTAAATCCGTGTACTCATAATATTTACCCCCTCACAGTGCTCATGAGCCGACGCGTTCTACAAACGTTCACGTTTTCTGACGGACTGGAGGTCCCTGTCGGGACGCACCTCTGTGTCAACGCTTGGGGAAATCATCGCGACGAAGATTACTTCCCAGACCCGGATACGTTCGATGGTCTGCGCTTTGCGAAAGAGGGAGGTGTGGGCCAGCCGTTGATGGCCACACCTATGTTGGATTATAATGCGTTTGGACATGGAAGACCAGCCTGGTAGGCCTTTCTCCCTCTCAATCCCTCTTCTGGATCACCCGCTGATAGATACCTTTTAACCTCAGCCCTGGTCGATTCTTCGCCGTCGCCGAGCTTAAAATGATGTTTGGATACGTCCTTATGAAGTATGACTTCAAGCTCGCGGAAGGTGCGAACCCGAAGATGGCGTGGCTCGAGAGCAAGGTCATTCCAGATAAGAGTATCCAAATCCTTTTCAAGAAGAGAGAGAAGCACAGTGGGTGAGGCCTCCAGCACCTGCCAGAGCATCTGGATATTGTGGTTATTGAAGCGGAAGCCTAGTTGACTCGCGTTCTGTTGTATTGTATTTTTGGAGACTTAAAATCGCCGTCCTTTTTCTGTTGTACCAATTATTGGTCTATTATGTTGTCTTTTTTGTCGGAATTAAATATTAAATGGTTCCTTAGGATTGGCTCTCACAGTTGGTAGCGATGCATAACAGACTGGACTGCGGAGTTCTCCGATAGAGAAGAGGGAGAAGAAGTTGAGGGAGTCGAGGGAGAGGAAGTTTAATCAACCGTGGTGTTTGAGTTACCCATACTTGCCAAACAAGAGGGAATTGATCCGTGCTCGCCCCTTTCCCGAATCCCGACCAGCTCCGGACTCTCTTCTACTCCCCATCCTCGACTGAGTCGACTCCGCTCTCCGCTCTACGCGATATTCTTTACCATGCTCGTATAACTCTTTAGTTCCAACAATAGACTCACAATTCGGTCCTAAATGACTTGCGAAAATCGACAATTAAATGAAGGTGCTCTCAAACTATACACCTGATCCATATCTGGGTTTGCCAATACGGTTCATCTGTCGCCTTGTATTATAATTGACGTCAACTCTGCACCAGCCGCTCCAAATCATCGTGTTTGTGATGTGTTCTACCATTACAGACGCGGATACATTGTCAATACACCCGAGTGTTGGTCGGATCTTCCGTCTCTCATGCATTCATAACGCTGGCAAGCGCTGCGGAAGCGTCATCTCTGGCAGCGGTGAGTTGGTCAAACATAGTGTTCACGTCGTCCGTCATATCCGCCTGATCATCATATCACCAGGTATCAGAATCGCCCATCGTAAATCATAGGAGAACTCTGAATAATTTTACTCACCGGTGTCATTGCTGTGATCAGTGTCGTGAACCTCGCGCAAGCGCCGTTGGCGCTGAGTAGGTCGCCGAACATCATTGGTGCCGCATCGAACATCTCAAAGTCGGACGCCTTGGCGTTAAGCGCGTTCAAGGAATCGATGATCGTAGGAACGAAGCTTTGGTACTTGCTGATGATCTTTCTTGCGGTATGATCAGGGACCGGTGAAGGGAGGATCTATGTCATATGCATATGATAATAAAAGGTCAGGATGTCTCGATCAACAGCAACACAATCATGGGCCATGGCTGATAATCAGTTTTTCTTCGAACGCTAACTCACCGCCAGGTTGTCGATGACATCGCCAAAGAGCGTCTCGATTGAAGACTCGTCTTCGTGAATTTGCTGTCAAAATGCTAAAATCAATTGCTGCTATCTTTCACCAGAAATTGCAAAGGAGCCGTACATTCGCTCCCTGGATTCCACTCTGTGGAAATGCACCGATGTCTGTGACGGTCGTCGTGTACAGATGAGAGATCTTGGTAAGGTCGGTCATGATTGACCCCACTGTCGCTGCTGTGGTGGCTGGAACCGCGGCAGCAGACGTGACGGCGAGGACTGAACTGAAAACCAGCGCGGAGAAGAACTTCATATCTCAGGATTTTGAATTGAGCGGGGATTTAATCCTCAGAGAATCTTGAATTCTGAGGGTAGGGGGTCCTGCTCAAGCGGTTTTTATATCCACGAAGGTGCAACTTGAAGTTCAGACATATCTGTTATCGAGAAAGCGAGGCGTCCAAAAATGACTTCTGCCAGTATGTCCTTTGTTTACTTTCGTGTATGACATGAGATCCTGACTGTCTTTTTGGAATTGATTCCGCGTATTCTCACCCCGCACCGATAACATAGCTTCGTTCTCAAGACGCTCATGAACAATCTTTCACGAATTCCCATGGTGTGTTCATTGTTAATTTGGGCAGGATAAGGTCTGGGTTCTATGCCTTGTCCAAGAGGGTTCTCAATTCGACGGACTCCTCTACCTTCATACACACATCCTCCACGTCGGACGTCCGTACTCTCCACGTCCGTACGGCACACTTTAGCGTATCACATTTCGATACAAAGCGACTTTCTTATCCAGATTCTATTTTTATCATTGAACGACTCTGAAAAGCGATGATCCAAAATTACTACTCAAGGGAACTCTTCCAAGAGCTAAAATACACTCCGACCGCTATCGGATCCACACAGTCCTTGTCACTTCTGACCTTTGGCTTGAGAAACCTAGAGGCTCGCCCTCAGGCTGCGCTGGTCCAGTTCTAAAATCCAATCGACACTCTGTGTCCCACCTCCTGAGCACCCTATGTAGTTCTCCAATTCCCACATGCGACCCTGCTGCGGGCTTGAATGTGGGCTTGGGTCCTGAGGTTTGAGGCTTGAAGCTTGAAGCCTCTTGAATTCGAACTTCAAGTTGTCTTGAAGCTTTTGGGACCAATTTGGGACAGTTTGGGACGTCGCGGCCATCGGCCTTGAAGGCGTTCGTGATCCTTTGCTCTTTCTTACCTCTTTCTGCGCTACCACCACTATCCACTTTGTTTCGCGCACTTTTATTATGTTTAGCACTTTCATGATTCTCTGCAAGAGAACTTGAAGAGAACTGTGGCATTCTAACCGGGCTCATTGAAATACAGAGAGAGTCTAACTTTCCAATCAAGTTGTGCGTTCCGCTTGGCGTTCCGACCAAGTCCAGGAGGTGTTTGATCCAAACACTCTCGCCAAACAAAAGGTGTTCCGATGTTTTCCGTTGTAGGTCCTTGTCCAACTTGAACTTTGTCTAGAACCAATATCTCCCGGCTTTCTATGCCAGAAGCCATTCATTGACTGCATCATATGTTATCGGTATGTTTAATTATCAAGTACACTGTATTCTGAGACGGATAACAAACGACTTGGGATTCATTTCATTCCGCACTACTCAGTCGGAACTCCTGACACCCTTACACACTCATAACACTAGCGAGTGCTGCGGCAGCGTCATTTCTGGCGGCGGTGAGTTGATCGAACATGGTATTCACGTCGGTTGTCATATCCCCCTGATGTCAAGGATGTCAAGCCAGGTATCAGATTCACTCATCACGAAAATCATCTGGAACGCTCGATAATATCACTTACCGGTGTCATCGCTGTGATCAGCTCTGCAAATTGTGCGCACTGCATAGGGACCACCGCCAGAACTTCGGCCATCATAGGTGCGGAATTCATCGTTTCAAAGTCGGATGCCTTGGCGTTTATCCCGTTCAAGGACTCGATGATCGTTGGGACGAAGCTCTGATACTTATTGATAATCTGTCTTGCGGTCTCATCAGGCACGGGGGGAGGGAGTATCTGCGGGTGCCAGAGAGTAAGTCAGTTAAATTTCTCAATCAATACCGGTCAACTGTTGCAGCTAGCTGACTACAGCTCGAACTGCTTTATCTCAGACTCTGGATATGTCTCACCTCGAGATTGTCAATGACTTTGCGAAAAATTGTCTCGATCTTTGTTTCGTGATCGTGAATCGCCTGTTCTTTGTTGGATCACGTCAGGTCGGGTCAACGCAATGGGGAGATACGTACATTTGCGCCTTGGGTTCCGCTTTGTGGAATTGTGGCGAGCGCCGTAACGGTTTCGGCATACAAATGGGAAAGTTCGGTGAAGTCGTTCATGATTGCACC
>JAIFHD010006907.1:0-66320 GCA_019721455.1 Psilocybe mexicana | reverse complement strand
AGGGTGGAAGGAGGGGTGGAGGATGACATCGATGCCTGGTTGACGACCGTGTGAAATGGTTTCCGACGTTCTGAAACGTTCTGAACTCTCGAAGTTCGGAAGTCAAAATCAAATCCTGCCGTGGAGCTCCCGCCAACCTTACACGCTCACACAATACTTGTTTTAGTCAATCTGTGACGAGATCACGCACCTCTCCACCGCCACCAGCCACCACAAGCCTTCTCTTATCTTTCTGCTCGACTTCCATTTATCAGTAAGATAAGTAGTCTAGTCGAGAAAATTCAACTCCAACACGCTTTCACCCCACTCATATCCATATTTTCACTCAAAACCGCTCGTGCCATCCTCAAAAGTTCAAAACGCGTTGTTGAATCACGTTCCAAAACGGATTTTTGACGCCTCGAAACCTCATCGTCCGACGTCCACCTGCTGGGAGGGATGATGGATTGAGCAACTTTTTTGCTCGACCTTGGCTCGACCCTGGAAATTGGAATAGACGCCGGCTGAGGGCCTGAGGCTGATCAACTCTGGAAAACCGGAGCATGTTGCATTGGATTCTGTACCTATTCCCTGGGGATCCATCTACGTACCTCAACGGACTGATACTCCGATGCGTGCGCTGTGTGCTCTGCAAGACGCGATATCGGCTACGGAAAGGCAGATCGTCCAGACATGTTCTGATCAACAACGCGAGTTGGGTGGTACAGTACGTCTGATCAAAGGCTTCACATCCCACTGCTAGGACGCGTTACCTGGGTTCGTCTGTGCTTCTTCTCTTGGAGTAAGCCATTTATACACTCCATACCAGCACAAAAATAACCACGGCGTAGATATTTTTGCAGAGTTGTTTGGAAATTGGCTCGAAAATAAATTTTCTTATCGTACGCCCTGCGATAGTACCTGAATATCAATATCAAGAGGTCATCCGAGGGGTAATGTTTATATCTAGTGGTAGCAAAGGAGATAGATAGCAATGAGCATGGGCGTTTTTTTTGCGCCAAGCCTCCACATGTAAATTAACGCGATCAGCAGCCTAGTGATCATTCGGGTTTAGGATCATCATCATATGCAGAAAGTTTATTTCAATTCCCCCCCACCCACTGTACATATATCTTTCCCGTCCTTCCGGGGACCTTTACTCTCTTTCCTCTTTCCACATTCCGCGCACGTAGCTGAAAGCTGAAAGCGTCAATGCTATCGTTCATCGTCAAGTTCAACGATGCTGTGAGTGATCTTTGCTTGTGAAAATTTGTTCTTTGATTTCCTTTTTCGTCGTTGTGATATCAATGCCGATGCCAATGTCGCTCTGCCCCTCATCAACGAGTACTGACCCCACTGTCTGTTCATAAATCCAGGTCGCACAGTCGTTCGTTGGACGATGGTTCAAATTGGAAGGCTCTGGTGTAAAGAATGAGCGTAAAGGGTCGCGTTTTACGGTGCGTCTCAACTTTGTTCTCCAATAACTCGCCATTGACCATCTCCTTCTTGTCGAAAGACTGAAATCCGAGCAGGCTTGACGACATGGGTACGTCCACAAACCATCCACCTTCCTCTCAACGCACGTTGGACTCACGAAAAGTTAATATTGAAAAGGCTGCCATGGCTTACATCGTGCGTCTCACTCTCCTCTTCTCCCTTATCACAACCCAACCCAACCCAACCCACCTCCACTTTCGTACCCCAGATCTCCGTCAACGCCGCCATCCTCTCAGACTCCGGTGGGACATGCGTCTGCCCGACGAATGATGGTTGTAGCGGAAACGAGACCTACAATCTCTGCGTCAACGAAGTCCGTCAAGACCTCATCACCTCCACCGCTGCCATCTCCGCTCTCTCTTCCTTCATGATGGGGCTCCTAGCCAACCTCCCCGTGGGCATGGCTCCAGGTTTAGGTCTCAACGCATATGTGCGTCTTTTTATTGTTGTTTTGGTGTTATGGTTCGATGCTGATGAGAGTTCGTTATCTTTTGGTCCTTGTGTCTTATGACTATGTATTGACATGGCTATTCTTATTTGCTATCTCACATTTTTTTATATACGCATAGTTCTCATACTCTGTCGTCGGATTTCACGGAACGGGAACCATCACATACGGCGAGGCTCTCGCTGCCGTATTTTTGGAAGGGTGAGTGGGAATCCACATTTTTTTTACCGTCGCGTGCCAGTGACGCCAGAGTTGTTGGCTGACTGACTGACTTTTTTCTGTTCTTTTTTTTGCGTTTGTTTTTGCTGCTCCTCGTTTTGCTTCGCGTCCTCTCACTATCTCGGGCCTATCACCACCACCACACGCGTATAGTTGGATCTTCCTGCTCCTCTCCATCCTTGGTGTCCGCCAATGGCTCGTACGCATCATGCCTCAATCACTGGTCCTCTCCGTCGGAGCCGGTATCGGTTTGTTCATTGCGTGAGCTCTCTCTCTATCTTTCTTTTCACTCCGCCAGATCTATCTAAACAACTAACCTCCTTTTGCTCGTTTCGGTCAGATTCGTCGGATTGGGTACGTTCCTTACATACACCCCTTGCTCCACCCCTTGCCCTGCGTTTTATCGACCAAGACACCTAACTAACCTAAATCATTAAAAACCAGGCGCTAATGGACTAGGTGTCATCGGTGGAGACACGACCAACTTCGTCAGTCTGGGAGGGTGTTTGTCTTCAAGTGAGTCTCAAGCTACTTTTTTTAGTTTATCATCTCTTTATAACTCGAAAAAAACACATTTAGATTGGAAAGAAGACCTCCCCAATTATTGCGAACGCGGCGTATTGCAAAGTCCCACAATGTGGCTGGGGATCTTCGTCGGAGGGTGCGTACCCCACCTTTTTTCCTTTCTCACCTGTCTGACTTCCTCCCCCCAATCAGGATCTTCACACTCCTCCTCATGATGTACCGCGTGCGCGGAGCGATCCTCTGCGGTATCCTCCTCGTCTCCATCATCTCCTGGCCCCGAACGACCTCTGTCACCTACTTCCCGCACACCGCGAGCGGGGATGCGTTGTTTGATTATTTCAAGAATGTGGTTACGTTCCATAAGTTGAAGCATGTTGGGAACGCGTTGAATGTGCGTCTTTCTTTCTTTTTTTTGCTGGAAGGATTGTGTTTCTTACGACGTTGCTTTTTCCCCCCCCTCGGTTTAGTATAATTACGGGTTCGTGTTTTATTCTGCTCATGGGGATTTTGGATGGTTAATGTTTGTTTGAATAGAAATGGGAGGGTTTGGTATGCGCTCATTACCTTCCTTTATGTCGATATCCTTGGTAAGCCTTCCCTCTTCCATCCTTTCACACTTCGAATCTATACTCACACATCCACCATCCAGATACCACCGGGTAAGTTAACCACAAATCAATCCACAATCCATCCCAACCACATTCAACTTCCCTTCCACTTCCTTACTCATCGCCTTTCATTCCACTTAGAACCCTCTACGCCATGGCCAAATTCGCGGGTCTTCGTGATCCGGTGACGCTCGACTTTGAAGGGTCGAACATCGCCTACTGCACGGATGCGGTGTGTATCAGTTTGGGATCGCTCTTGGGCATGAGTCCCGTCACGGCGTATATCGAGAGTGCCACAGGGATTTCGGGTGCGTTTTTTGTTTTTGTTTTTCTTCTTTGACGTTCTTGTTCTTGTTCTTGTTCTTTGAGGAAATACTGATCCTGAATGAATAGAGGGAGGAAAGACGGGGTTGACGGCGATGACGACGGGACTCATGTTCTTCGTCTCGGTGTTCTTTGCGCCTATCTTTGCGTCGATACCGTCTTGGGCGACGGGAGGTGCGTTGGTCATCGTCGGGTCGATGATGATTCGCAAGTGCGTGTCGTTTTCCCTCTTTTCTTTTCGTTCCTTTCCTTTCTTTGCTCAAAAAGAGAAAAATCTTTATTGACGCTTTTTTTTCTTTCTTTTTGTTATGATTGACAGTGTGCTTGAGATCAATTGGCATTACCTCGGAGATGCGGTCCCTGCTTTCCTCACTCTCCTCATCATCCCCTTGACACTCAAGTACGGGTTTTCTTTCTTTCTTCCTCCCTAAACCAAGCTAACATCCTTTCTTTTCATCTCCAACAGCATCGCATACGGCGTCATCGCGGGCATAATATCCTTCATTCTTCTCAACGGATTCGCGATGGGAGTCAAGAAGCTCTCGGGAGGTCGGGTGACGCCTCATGAATATGAGCTGTCGGAGGAGTGGGTCGTCCCTCCTGGTGGCATCTTCCCGCCTTGGTTGTACGTCTCTTTTTCTTCTTTCACCATTTTTGTTTGTGTGTGGGAGGGTGCTGAACAAATCTTTTTTCTTGGTGTATAGGAACAAGGTGCTCAGGCTGAACAAGTCGGAATCAAATACGGAGCTCGTTTCTGAAGAGAAAAAGGATTCGTCGAGCAGTGTCAACTCGGAAAAGCTGGCTGTTAGTGGGACTGAGGGTTTGGCTGGAGCTCCGTCGTCGTCTCAGTTGCTGTCATGAGATTTGCCTAGCTCAGACTTTGAAGGAGGAGTAATTTAGTTTAGTATCAATAGTACTTAGTGTAGGGTGTTAATTTCTGTGAAGGATGAAAGATATGTATGTAGACAAACTAGTTTCTTTTTTTTCGTTTTCGTTTTTTCTTTTGGGCCTTGGAATCAATAAAATTCGCTCAAATATCGGTTGTCTGTTACAGTCAGAGGTAGGACTATACTAGAGCTAGATCCAGAGCTAGAACATTCCGGAAGACGACGCGATTTGCGTGAGAGGCGCGGCTGGAGCTTTCTCGAGGAGTCGAGTTGTTTGAATTTGAAATTTCGAGGAAGAGTGGGTCGAGAATGTAGTGTAGTGTACTTACTATATGTTTTGTGGGGATGGTAAGTAGAGTAATAGGGGGGGTTAAACATATCATTGATGGCATTTAATGGAGCTAAGAAGGGAATCGTATCACGCCACATTTTTCGTGAACCAAAATTATTTAATTTGAATCCGTGTGTCGTATCACTTGTCTTTTTTTTTTGTTTCTTTCTCTCTTCTTTACCACCATACTTAAAAACGCGCTGTCGTTCTTCCTGACGGCTCGTCGTTTCTCGTTTTCGTTTTCGTCCTCGTTCTCATACCTTCTCGTCTTCTCAAATACCCCTCAATACCATCACCAGTGACGAAACGACGAAAACAAAAATGGCATTCAACGCTACGGCGAACCCCTTGACTGAGCTCTACCCTGGCACGGATTTTTCGTCCCTCTCTTACCTCGAACAACAATGGGTTGCGTGGTATGTGTGGATAGGGAACCCTGTCATCGCGACGGGGTTGATGAGCTTTTTGTTGCATGAGGTACGTGGTTTTTTTCGAGTTGCGTGTTGTGTTGGTTATTTTTTTGGACGGGTTCTTTTTTCGTGTTTTTCTTTTCTCGTTTTTTGACGTTGTTCTTACTTACTCACTTTATCCCTACCCAGATCGTCTACTTTGGCAGAAGCATACCATGGATTATCATCGACTCCATGCCCTACTTCCGCAAGTGGAAGCTCCAACCCAACAAAGTCCCATCTGCGAAAGAACAGTGGGAATGCACAAAGCAGGTCCTCTTCTCGCATTTCACGATCGAGCTGCCTCTTGTATGTGTTTTTCTTTTCTTCCCTTTCTTTTTTGTGTGGGAAGGCTGGGGAGCGGACACGTCGACTCACAGACGAGACGCCCCTATACCCCTACTTTTTCTTGTGTTTCTCGTACACTCGCTGACGACAAAAAAAATCAATGATAGATCTGGCTATTCCATCCTACAGCCGAGGCGCTAGGAATGGAGACATATCACGTCCCCTTCCCCTCGCTCAAGACTATGGCTCCTCAAATCTTCTTTTTCTTCTTCTTTGAAGATTTCTTCCACTTCGTCGGTACGTTTTTCTGTTTCTTTTCTCGTCTAGGTTTACCAGACTCAACACTCTCCCTTCCCTTCAACTTTATACAGCCCACCAAGCCCTCCACACCGGCGTCCTCTACAAACACATCCACAAGATCCACCACAAATACTCTGCGCCGTTCGGCCTCGCAGCGGAATACGCCCACCCAGCTGAAGTCTTCATCCTCGGCACCGGAACCATCCTCGGGCCCCTCCTCTACTGCTACTTCACCCAGAACTTGCACATCGTCACCGTCTACGCGTGGATCGTGTTGAGGCTCTTCCAGGCGATCGACGCGCACAGTGGATACGGTGCGTTGCTTTTTTTAAAAAATTTTATCATTGTTATCCGTCTTTACTAAAAGAAAATCTCATAAAGACTTCCCCTGGTCCCTGCACAACATCCTCCCCTTCTGGTCCGGCGCCGAGCACCACGACTTCCACCACATGGCCTTCACCAACAACTTCTCGACCTCCTTCCGGTGGTGGGACAGGATCTTCGGCACCGACAACAAGTACCGCGAATACCGCGCGCGCGTCGAGGCGAGCAAAAAAGCCATGAAGAGCGCCGGAGTGGGTGAGAAGGAGAGAGCGGAGATGGAGAGGAAGTTGATGAGGGAGGTCGAGGAGGAGGGGATTCGGGCGGAGAAGGAGGCGGAGGAGAGGGGCGTCTTGGGTGGGAAGACGAAGGCGAAGGTTCAGTGAGCGGGGTTTTTTGGAGGGTGTTACAGGGTGTTACTTAGAAAGAAAAGGGCTGCCAACCTTGGTATATATACTTAATAATATTGGAATACACAACTACTTATGCACACACCCTTCCCATCTGGTTCGTTGCTCATAATCAAAAATTGCATTGCTTTGATTTCTGAAATTTGAAGTGTGAGTAAGGACCTAGAGGTTGCTTCCCTCCATACCCAAACAATCTTGTTCTATTCATTTATTATTGAACTAAAAATACATCGATAGCGAACATCAGATAACTCAACGCTTGGCGCCCAACCCTCCCAATACCAAAAAAATCAACGACAATCAAACCCAAAATCGAGATCGAGATACATCCCCTCACGAACAAGCCGCTGAATGGTCTGCACGTCTCTGGGTGTGAATGTGAATTTGGTCTTTTGCTTTTGCTCCCTCTGCGTTGTTGTCGTTATTGTTGTTGCCGGGGTGGTGGTGGCGGAGGCTCGGAGGATGACGGAGTGCAGACGTTGTCGTTGTCGTCGTTGTTGGTGGTGGTGGGATGGAGTGGTTGAAGATGAGGATGAAGATACAGTCGAAGGCAAGGGCGAGGGTGAGGGAGGTGGTGATAACATTGAAGGAAAGAGCGGTTCACTTGAACATGATGTTGATGCGTTCACCTCATCTGCATCAACACCGAGCTCCTCCTCCTCCTCACCGGCGCGCCATCGACTGGCCAAGAGTCGAGTAAGCGCATGCGTGCTGAAATCCAGACTCGCCGCGCCGTGGTATTCCAGATGTTCAAGCATCGGCACCAAGTACTCCGAGTCCTCCTTGTCGTCCCCGTTGACAGCACAAGGCATCATCGCGTCAACAAACCTCTCCGACAAGCCACCTCCCATACTCATACCCGTGTTCGTGTCCGTGTTCTTGTCGGACCTAGGGTTAACCAACACCAACGACCTCAACGTCGGCTGTTCCTTCAGAAACCCAATCAGCTCCTCCTCACACGGCATCGCGCCCACCAGGTGCAAACGGCGAAGCTTGAATCCAGAGCGTCGCATCAGAGGTAGTATGATGCGTTTCAACACCGAATCTACACCTTCTTCTTCTTCTTCTTCTTCTGCCAAATGGTTTGCGTGGTAGTGGTGGTTCCACGGAGACGAGAGTGATAAGACGAGCTCGGTGAGGTTGGGAAGCGTCAACGCGCTGAAGAGTCCTTCGAGCTCACGCATGGTGTTCACACCGCTATCGTCATCTATGATCAGCTCAAACCTCTCCATGCACTCATGCCGCAGCGTCGGCGTCCCCGCCCCTCCACCCATCGTACCCACACCGCTCCCACTCCCCATTCCACTTCCATACCGCAACAAACCCAACGGGACCGGAACCCAAACCGGAAACACCCCAGCTCTATATACCTGCTCCAACGCACACACCCTCAAATTCGGGGCGCGTTCCAGCATCTCCAGACACTCCACGGGGGAGTGGTATTCCCCATCCAAGCGGGTGAGTTGGGCGAGCAAAGGGGGTTGGACGGAGGTGATGGTGTACCCACCGACCAATCGGACTTGGCGCAGGCAGGGCGCGTGGGTGTGCGTGAAGAAGGTGTCGTCGAGGTGCGAGAGGGAGAGGGTTGGGCTGGAGTGCGCGGTGCGGAGGGTCGCGTGCGTGAGGAGCGGGAGGGCTGGGAGTCTTGAAGTTGACGCTGTATGTGGAGGATGCGATCGCGAGCGGGTGATCTTGGAGAGGCTGGGTTTCCAGGAGCTAGGGAGGAAAAAATCGATGGTGTGCCATCGGTGAGCATGGGGGACAAGGGCTTCGATCACCAAGTCGGACGTGGTGTCTATTCCCCAGTCGCTCTCATCATCATCACTCTCCTCCTCGTCCTCCTCGTCGTTGTCCTGGTCACGATACCCATAGGCGTCCTCGTGGTTCCGATGCCCAAAACCGTCGTCGTCTTCAAGGAGCGTGATCGTCAACGGTCTCTGCCCAGACCGTCCAAGCCACGCCCGAAGCAATACAGCTTGAGCTTCAGCCTGATTCACCCCGTCATTTTCCTTCTTCTTCTGAGAATTTCTCATCTTCTTCTTGTCCACAGAAGCCACCCTAACGGTAAGTGTATCCCAAAGCCGAGTGGTGCCCAGCGAGACGCGTCGCCAGGCATGACATATACTGCCGAGGAACAGCGGGGTCAGAGCTCCGCTGGGTCCTACGCTCACGCCTAGGTTGGACGTCCCTATTTTTGTGTTGGTCGTGGTGGACATTGACCTCCCTGTACTTCTGCTTCTTTGTCCTCCTCCTTCGGTTTCTGTTCCTTCACCTGCGCCTGCGCCTGCACCCCAGCCTCCCCCACTCCCATCACCCGACCAAGAAGAAAAACCATCACTATCACCATCCCCCGATCCATCTTCCGAACCAGACCCAGACCCAGCAGAACAAGCAAACTCAAAAACAAGTCCCAGCACCTCGGCCGGCAGCCGCACAGCCGGTGAACACAGTTTATTCCGCCGGCGCAGGAGGAAGGTGCGGTGCATGACGAGCTGGACGATCGTGCTGGAGAGGGTGTGGATTTGGTTGTCTATTGATGATGGTGTGGAGGCGTTGGCGTTGGCGTTGGCGTTGGCGTTGGGTTGGGTAAGGGAGAGGGAGTTTTGGTGAGGTAAAGTTGAAAAAGTGGTGGTGGTGGTGGTAAAATTGGGTTGAGTGTCGGTGTTGGTCTCCCGCCGTCGACTTGTTCCGGCTTTGGGGATGGTGTCGCTGTCGCTGTCGCTTTCATGGTCGGGGGCAAGGTGCATCGTTTGTTCTTTTTGGAAGTAAGTCACTTGAGTGGACCTTCTTGAGTTTCTGGAGTATTGGTATCGATATTAATAACTCGTACAAAAGAAGATATGTGTGCAAGAGGGGGAAAGGAAAAGGAAACTGACATGGTGGACCAATAGTCAATAAATAGACACAGAATGCGGTTCTCCTTCGGGGATGGGATCGTCGGTCGGTCTTTAGTCGTATTTTTAAAATCTTTCCCTCCCAGACGATAGCGGGAGTAGCGTGTCAATAGAAGGACTATTTTATTTAGGGCGACACCTCGCTTGCTTGCAGAAATGTAAATCCGTGGGTGTGGGTGCGTATCTGCACTGTGTATGTCTAATCCTGGTTGGTTCTGGGATGTCAACGTCGTCCCCACAAGCCAACTAAGTATGTGGTCAAAGAATTAGTCGAAAGTACTCCGGCAGAATGGATGGATAGTCGAAATGAACCGTGAAGTATCTAGTGGATACCAACGTAAGGGATTCTGAAGCTAAACAGAACCTGCACGATGCGAAAAAACTCAGAGGGTAAGTATACAGAAAAGGGCCTGATATAGCTTACCTTTAAGTCCTTTCGTAATTCGACTATATCACGGTCAAGGTCAATGTGTGGCAGGCGACAGGCAAAACAGCAACGTTGCAGCAACGACTGTTAACTTTGCAACTGGAGATGCAACAGAACGCCCTTAGAATTCAAGTTTTTCGCGGTATAAAAGACGAGAGAGAAAGAGGGGGATATGGGGCATAGTAACTTGAATTAAATTCATGTGGCCGTTTATAATGGAAGGGTTACCAGTCGGATTGAATGAAGGGAGGAAGGAGGAGAAAAAGCCGGACGTTACATTACAGAGCGACGCGTTACGCGTTACTTACCGGTTCTACCAATTAAGGCTCCGGCGGCCCACTGACGCCGGGTACAAATCCAGGCTCCGAACAAGGGGCACGTGTCCCCTCAGTTCGTCCTCTTGGCTTCCACCTTCGACAGAACAAATGGACTTTTGAACCATCAGAACATGTCACAAGAAACCGGAGCTCTACCCACCGGGCGCTTCTTGTAAGTCTGCGGTTACATAAGTATATATTTTCTGCTTTAGGTAAATCGGAGTAAAAAGTCAAGTGGCGTCACTTCCCCAGCGTGTCTTCACACTGTGGAAATACAGATGTCTCGCTCTGTCTGTTAATATTAATATCATATTCGGCTGGAGAGTGAATGTACACGTACCGTGAGAGGTCGAGACAGAGCGTGTAACCCTGAGATGAGCGCTGAGGAGGGAATTTGGTCAATTCGGAACGAACACTCAGGTCCTGTAAGTACTTTATTGCTGCTTGATCACAGATTACACGCAAGCAATTTCAATAAGCGCTCGCTGGCTGCTAGAAAAAGAAAAGAGAAAAACACGGCCCGTTTTATAGGTCACACTAAACCTGTCTTCGATTCCAAATACCCTAGTTAAAACCGTCATTCTCACGGGTTGACCTCATCACTATCCCTTGCCAGTCCGCCTCCGCCTTTCCTGGGAGCGGCAGTCTCAGCTGCGGCGGCGGCGCCCAAATAAACGGCTCCCTTCCTATTTATTTATGTATTTCTTTATCTTTGTTTTTGCAGGCACCTCAGCAATACCGGTCCTGTTGGTCCTTCTCCCGAGATTTAGGTACTAGGCAACGCGTGCGCCGCACGTCTATGTTCTCGGAACCTTATGGGTTCAGAGTCCTTTTCGGATCCAAGGGTACGGGTAGGTAGCAAATTTAGTAGAGAGTTGAACGCGCTAATTAAGGCAAAAGCGCGTCGAAAGAGTGCTATGCAACGTATTCCCCTGGACATTTTGAAAATAAAGTGTTTATAATAAGATTCTTGATGATATGACGCATGCACTTTCGATTTTATATTTGGGAGAAAACGTGTAGTTTCCAAAACAAGCTTGAGGAGCTTATATTCTCCTGAGTCCTCAGATCGTCAAAAATGCACGTACTGTATATCCTTACCCTGTAATACTATCATCCTCACTCCTACGATGCCTAGGAGTCGAAAGGCCAAACAATCTCGACTATCCAACCTCCAAATCGCCCGTGAAGAGCTTGCGTTGTTGAGACAGCGGAGATCCAGAGCTTCATCAGCATCTGAGAGATCCGATAATTCTGGTCAAATCGATGCGGAAGACAACGAGCCTGAGAGCAACCCTGTACGCTAGTACATATATCGGTTCAATGTGCTCTATGCTAAAAAAGTACAGACAGATAATGATCAAGCTGCCGGACATCCTGAGGAAAAGACGACTAGACCAGCAGCTCCGTCCCAAGCCGTGGACCCTCAGGCTCAGCCTGAGCCTGGTGGTACACAGACAGTGTTTCGTCTAAATGTCCCCCCTGACCTTCGATCTGCTTCATCCGGAGAGTCGATGTATCTAAAATGGTCCCTTTCAACCTCTCCCACCAACAAAGCTGATGGCAATGATACCAAGAACCATAATGCCACATTTAACCGTGTACTACCGGACAGAAAATCGGCGGATGCACTGGAAGCACTGAACTCGCAAGGAGACCCCTCAACAAATCATGAAGGGGGCCCGGGAGGCGATAGATCACGATAGGATTGATGGTGTTCAAACAAGAGGTCGTGCGTTGGAAGATTCTCTGTCAAAATTTGATGGTATAATATCATCTAAAATAAACTTTGAGAATCAGTGTTGGACCAGAGGACGCGGGATTGAAATGTTTCGATCGGTGTCAGCCCGAAAATTAGCGCCGGTGCCAGAGTTGACAAAAGAAGTTGCTCGTCTGCTGATGTTGCGCGCTTATCCGCTCTTCAGTTCTGGTTCCAGAATTCCTGTCTAGCTTAGCCTTTAATTGGATAAAGGAAATTTAGCTCTTCAAGTGAGCAATTTCAAGGTGAGGCTTGCATGGCTGCTCTATATGCTGCATCCAAAGAAAAGCTTTCAAAAAATAATGTCGGATTTACCCTCGTGTGGCGGTACCTACTAAATTGCGCCTAAAACGCCGATCTTTCTACATTTATTGTTGACGTGCGAGATCACAAGCCCCGACAGGAAGTCAGTCATGCATCGTCATGCGCGGCCGTAGTATTTAGTAGGACTCCGAGGTCAGTCGAGCTCTTGCGGAACCTGTCAAACGTTCCGCTCAACCACCATGTCTTCCCAATACCAACTCGACCAGCGATACGCAGAAGTCATGAGCAACCACCCATACGGTGTCGCTCTATACCGACCGATCTCCGAATCCATTCTCAGGCCAGGCTCCGTCGGTTATTTCGACGACAAAGGCGATTGGAACCCGATATGCAGCGTCGACTGTAGCATCCAGTCACAGGAATCCATCGCCAAGAAGGAGCTCTCCCCTATACAGGATGAGCTGGAACTGGCGCCCGTTGAGAGGGGTATAAGATGGGGTCCCAAGCTCTCATCCAACACCAAAGCGACCAAAATCGACCTTTCGGGTGGGATGTAGGTAGCAAGTCGCTCCCGTTTGATCAAAAAACATGATTATCATCGTTGATAACGCTCTCCCCCCAACAGTGATCCCGCGATTGGGATTCCTCTCACGGTCTCGGCGGTGTATTCGTACAGCACCGACAGCGACTGTGGCGGCATCCTCTTGACCTCCCCACCCATCACCCACCAGCACTACTACCACACATCTCCGTTCAAGACCTGGTGCAAGTCAAACGCGCTGACTCTCCTCCGAAAATGGCCAGAAGTGAAATCTCATGGCGTCTGGGTCATCACTTCGACGTATGCCACCAAGAAATGCGCGATAAATATGTGGACGCAGAAGGGTCGGGGGTTTAAAGTCGGGTTCGACGCGGAAGCCATGGGCTTTGGCAAACTCGGTCCAAGTGGGGAATGGCATCGCACCCAGACGGATGAAGGATGGGGGGAATACGAAAAAGAGGTGTGTGTTCCGGATTCTGAATTCAAACTCTCCCAAATCACTCTTTTTGACAACGAGCTGCTTATTTTAATTGGACAGGGAAATGATCAATCGGTCGTATTCTTTGGTGGTCTCAAGTTCCAATACACATGGGTACTGGGGAAGGTGACTGAATTTGCATGGTGTTCCGATTTTTGAAGTGATTTATTGACTGAGGGCATGTAGGACCTCAAATCTGTGAAGAGCCCTAAATTTCGCGGACCAGCGTCTGAGGACGATGCTGGAGATGACCTCGAACTTGGAGAAATCGTCGCTACAATACCCGACCCTAATGACGAGCAATCCTCCATAATCCTCGATTGCGAGGAATATCTGGACGAGGCTGACTATCCTCCAGCACAGGAAGAGTGAGGTCGTTGATTCAATGAACGCGTCGGAGTGATGTGCGTTGGTATTAGTACTTAGTTATTTACTACATCTTATTTTCATATAACTTCCACTGGCAGGCAACTGGCAGGACTTCGTGTGCAGTCTGCACCTCTAGTGTCCTCGTGTTTCCCAACCAGCCCATTCGAGTGACATAAGCCCATTTACGATTACAGTAGAACTCAAGAGTAGCTTGGACAGAAAGATCCGTCAGTGCCAAATCTCAACCATGATTGATCCACGAATATTGAAATTTGGCGAAATGATATTACAGTTACAAGCGTAGAGTATGATATCACATACAAGACTGAATCGCAGACAAGATATTGCCTGCCCGACTAAGCCTTAGATTTCAGCGCTTGGCACTTAGCACTCAGCTTCTTCACGAACCTGCCTCTGCCAATTCCCTACTTTCTCCTGTACACGACGCCGCTCTGCCTCTTCTGCCTCTTCTTTCGCATGTTGGAAGTGTGCCTGTAGTTCATCCGGTGGCACAAGAAGATAAGGAAAAACCAGAGTTATATCCAAAGAGTCAGGCACCCTGGCTTTCAAAGCTTTATCTGACGCCCGTCTATCTTTCCGTTCCTTGTACTCAGCCTCCATTCTGGCTATCAGCCCATCTGGATAGAAGACATCGTGCCAGGTCTCGATGACAGCGTCTGCGAAATCTGGAGTCCCAAAGTGGCGCACAATAACATCGCCATAGATGAGGTCGAATAGAATCGGAGGAGGCCAATTCGGAGAGTCAGATATCTGGATAGGCGAACCAGGACGACGTCCGTAGAGTATCGGTATCAAGTCGTGATCAAAGAGGTGAGTTGTATATCGTTCCTCTCCTGGTTGTGCGTTGGGGTCGACGTCCGTCGTGTCCATGGCGAAATTGGGAGTCTGGGTGTTTGTTCACACTGTCAATTTAAATATTGCGCTGGAACAACACAATGAACTGGGACTCACTCGTAGAAAGAATAACTCCTTTCCAAAGGACGAGTGACACGTTTTGATAAGAAACAGACCATTGCGTACATCATCTATGTGCTCAATGACGTCTCCACGGCAAGGATCCCGACTGCGATTTCGAGTGACATTGTGTATGTACTAAGGATAATCGCGACCGTCAGCGAAATCTATTCCCGAAGTTCTCATCCACTCACCTCATCGCCCTTACTGTCAGCTACGATGTGGATGGCATCGCAGCCCACTGGTACCATTTGCGTTAATACGCAATGTCCCCCATCCCTTTCAGCAACTCCAGTGCGAAAATCATCTGGCAGAGGATCGCCGCGTAAGCTACTACTGCTAGTCGAAGTGCCAGAGTTGCGTTGACCGTGAGGGTCAAGAGGGCACATTCTGCGCTTTTCATCATCGGATAGGTGGTAGTACAGCCTAGTGGTCGATCCTCCGTCTATAGGAGTAGGAATCTCGTCGTAGTTAATGATTGTGAGGGAGTCGGCATCGGACGAAAGGTGACCTTCAGCTCCCATAAGGGCCCCGGTGCAATACCTAATCCACTTGAGCGGTCGGATTGAGAATTCATGAAGCCTTCCGACTGGGAAAGTGAGGCAATGTACCCAACGCCAGTTCGCCGGATCGAGGTCAATGTCGCCGCCGTGGCGGACGGTCAGAGGAAACTGAGCGTGTACTTCAATCACCGACGCCATGATGGTCTTGGGCAAGTGAAAAGGAGCAAGTGAGTCAGGTTGGAGTCAAGACCAAGTCCACTCGGCAAGCGCCGGTAATTTTTAATACCCAGAACCACACACTTCGACAACCGCATTTTCCACGTTCGCGAATTCATGTACGCATAGCAATTGAAAGTACATCATATTTCAAACAAAAAAGCGATAGAACAGGAGGATTCTACACAACGTCCTCATCATCCGAAAGCAACGAATCCTGTCGTTGAAACTCTCGGAACACCTGTTGATACCGCAACGACCACCACCCGCGTTCTTCCCGTTCATCTCCCGACAGCTCCTCTCCAGTCTCCTTGAACTCCTCGGGAAAGTGACCAGAGGGACTTCGCGGTATGGGCAACCCCGAGCTGACCAGAGACGAGACCGCAAGCAACGTGTCCAACGTTTTGTCTGATCCGTAGAAAGGATCGTGTGGAGCATTACCAAGTCCAAGAAACGTCAGCTTGCGTAAAGTCGTCTTCGCGCATTGGCGAAATGCCAGAATCCAGGGTTCAAACGTTTCGTCGATAATAATGTCCTCCGAGTCAGGGTTAGAAGAACAAGGGCGAGAGAGGTCGCTCCGAGGGAGCAGGAGGTCGATAGTCACGAAGGATACCGCCCGGAAGTCAATATTATCACTAAAATCGTCCCCATTCAGAACCAGAGCCTCTAATGAGAGAACAGTTCCTTCTGATACATAGAGGTCAACAGGAAAGACAACGCGGAATCTAACTGGGATGGGTGTATACCTTGTTTCCGGTCCTGGACTCGAGCGATCGACAAGGGCCTGAAAACACCAAGGGTCGAGGAAAGTGTCCACCGGGATGTATCGCTCTGCTGAGTCGGGCTAGGTTGGGCCAAGAGAACAAGATCACTGAAGACAAAGGCATGCACAGCCGCAGTTTTCAAATAGCTCACAGGAGGACGTTCAGAGACATCCCGAGACTGCAATGACGGTTCGCTGACAACAGGTAAGGACAAAGGAGACTTTGGACGCGCACGTTTCCTGAGAGGCAGACGGGAGAACCAAGACGACTTCACAGGCGTCGATGTAGCCACAGGACCGTTTCCAGTGGAAGAGTCGAAAGAGGAAGCAGACTTTTCAGAATCCATTTCCGATCTTCCATAAACAGCGCTAGAAATGCTGATAGCGTCCAGTAGCCTCGAGGATCGGTCCGCCCGTTTAGACTCTGAAGCCTGAAGTTGATGACCAGGGTCCCATGATTCCTTACTAGACGTTTCCGAGAGCCCAGACAAGACCATGGAGAGAGAACCGGAGTATAGAAGCCTACGTTCCCGGGTCGCTAAACCATTCGAAGGTGGTAATCCTTGGATCCTAGATGAGAATCGTTTGAGTAGGCTGTATTCGTCTTCTCTGATTTTGACCTCGGTCATGATCTTAATAACCATATCAGTGGAACGAGAAAGAGAAAAGGTCGACAAGTAATCTTGATGGGTCTTTGGTGTCAAATCTAGGAGTCGCTGTCGGGGAAAGTAGTCAGCGTGGGTCCGCAATTGAAGAACGAAGAACGAATAACGAAGCAGAAAAAAAAACCAACAGCAAATAAATCCTGATACGTTGCCAGACGTTTGACAGGTAACATTAAGAGATTTTCGAAAGACCATCCTAGACAATCCGGAGATTGTTGTTGCATGCTGATAAATTGCCCGAACTCATCCGTAGGGTCTTCGACCAACCGTGCGATCTCCTCCGACACATCCGCGAGTCTGACGAGGTAAGGCTGGTAGACTTCAACCTTCAACACGAAACAGCGAAGGGATTCCGACACGCGATCCGTCGCAGGGGACATCGTATCTCGAGCCGCGCAAAGGCAATCGTAAATCTGCTCATGCAAATTGACGATATCATCGAACCAGTCCAAGAGCCTTGCGATGTCCGCAGGGACGCCAGAGATCCACGACCGGCTGTTATGCACTCGAAGAGGCAAGATAAACATGTTCATGCAGATATGGAAATGGCGGATCAGTTCCTCTTCAGTTTCGAAAATTTCCTGAATCACGCCTTCGCGAGTTTTGGGAGCACTGGCGGTCGCAGCAGTGTTAGTTGGATCTTGTGGTTCGTTGGGTCGATTCGGTGGATATTCGTTGTTACCGGTCGAGGATCCACTCAATGTCGGTGAAACAACGCTTAATCGCGGCGTTCGATCGTACTGCAACTCCTAGATAAAGAGTAGCATTATGGGGTTGCCCTGAGCGACAAAAAAAGGCCCACGTAAACTCACCAGCTCATTGCTGTCTCGTCCTTTTTTCGAATACCTCAACGACCTAAAGATGCTCACGGCCCCATCACTCATATCCTCGCTATCCTCTTGCCATAAAGACGCATTCAAAGACGACATTTTGCTGTCCACAGAAGAGAGCCGCTGATCATCGTCATCCTGATCCTGATCCTGCGCATTCATAAGTTCATCTGATTCTGACGGTGGGATTCCAAACGCCATTCGCTCGCGGGCGGCGGCGGCTCTATAATCATCGGCTATAACAGAGGCTGCGGTCCGCCGTACTGATCGTTCTTTTCCCTCCACAGCATGTTCTTGATGATAATAGTGATTGATGTCCCGACGAGGAGATACACGGTGAGGTGCTGGTGATGAAGAACCAACCATCCCAAACTCTCCATTCCGTTGACGTGGTGTTCCAGGGTGAGGGCTGTGTGACGCTGATTGTATATTTCCCGCAAACGGTTTCGAGGACGAATGCCTTCGCTTGATCAGCTCCTTCAGAGTGGGTGAATAGGCTTCCGGAGCGCAAGGAGAAGACGCTTCATGGTGTTGAGCAGTGGAAGAGAAACGGTGCTTAGGCGGAACGATAGGCACAAATCCATCACTTTCATCCTGACGTTCTTGTTCTTCAGAATACGTTCCATGGAGTGGGGGACGACTGTAAGTCGGGCTCTGATGTCGTTCCTGTGACCTCTTCCGGCGGAAAGCACACCCTTCTCGCTCTGATTCAGTGTCTTCATCCGTGCTCACATCGTAGATTTGGGAATTGTCAATGGGTGAGGATTTCCGACGTGGAAGCTTCGGAGAGGTCCTAGGTTGTCGATGTCTAGAATCTGGTGAAACCGCGGTCTGTGCTCCTTCGGAATGAAATTGACCACTCTTGCGTTTGAAATCCGTGCATATGCTATCTGGGCTACTGTGCCGCCGATACGAATCAGGGCGATGATGATTGAATTCGTCAGAGTAGGAAGACCCCGCAGATTCAGAAGCCGGCAAAGAAAACCTCAACGATTTTTCTTGTTGTGAAGGCGCTCGAAGATTATCCGGCGAACGAGATCTGGCCTCCTGTCGGTATCGCGGTTGCGGTTGAACAAGGTCCTGATTTTCCAGGTGATTTTTGCGTAAAGAGAAACCCAAGCCGATAGGACTCCGATCTTGTTCTCGAAATTTCAGGTTCCTCGAGTTCTTGATAGCGTTTGTCAGGTCGAACCGCTTTCTTGATTCTGCGTCGCTTTCACTGGATATCGATATTGGGACTTCTGCGTTGGCGACTGTAAGTTTCCGTCTATCACGCAACTCGTTGTCGTAGCGTCGGTCCAGGTCAGAATCTTCTATATTATGAGTTTCGATAGGATTGTCTTGGTGGTATTTGCTAGTGTAAGGTCGAGGGATATTTGAGTGAAAATTCTTCTTGTTGGAAAGGCCTGTCTGATGTTCACGATCTGCTTCTACTCGAAAGTTTGCTGGCGTGCTTTCGAACGAACTTGGAATAGGGGTAGGTGTGACACTGGTGTCTTTACGGTCCTATATTTTATGAGAAAATAAAAGGGATTTATGAGGGGAAAACATTACCAGACGAATCCCTTCACTGGAAGGTTTAAACGGAGATTTCAAAGTTCCAGAACATTTTCGAGTGAGAAGGCTTTTCATAGTACGAAGAGACGAGCCAGTTGTGGATGGAGAGGTTACGCTTGCAATGGAAGGCATTGGCGATTTTATCGTAGGGGTGAGCGTAGCAGTAGGAGATTTCAGAGAAGACTTCAGAGTTGACTTCGCAGGCGCTTTAAGACGAGAAACTGGGTTCGCCATCGGTGAGGTGACTTGGTCTTGATAGAGGTGAGAAGCACTCGATTCTTCATTCCGATATTCGGTAGGATGCTGTAGTTTAGTAATCTGTAAGGGATTCACGGTCCCTCTGCTGTCTGTGGAATGTTGGTGGGTTAACTGGTTCTTCCCGCGTTTCGATGGGTCGTTGGTCTTGAACTGCAATTGCTGGGGTATCCTGGAAGACGCCCCTGTCATACGATCGATTGTATCCCGTAAAGAAGGAAGAAGTTGGGCCTCCAAGTCTGGGAAACCCGATCGCGGAATGGATTGTGCCATCGTGAAGTTTGTCGGTCCATTGTCGACCGTATGGAACGAGTCTGAATCTGAAGAACCTATGGCCATGGGCATGGGCACTTCGTTCCCCATCCGACCTTCCTTCCTCCTCGCCTCACTTTGCCTAGATCGGCTTCTCTTAAACTCGCTCTCCTCCCTCCCTACAGCGTTGTTGTTGTTTCCCATTCGAATAACTGGGCTCCGGGAGTTGAAGCCGCCGCCAGTTGTTGGAGCAGCATAATGCGATGGAGGAAGGAAGACTTTCGGGACACTTGGGTTTGAGGTCAATGGCGGGGGTGCTGGCGAACGAGATTTATTCCGGATTGTGCTAGATCGCGAGATAGGCATCACAATAACATCAGGAGCTTGGTTAATGTTACTTGACGGGACTCGGGAGGCGTTGTCGTCGTCGGATGTTTGTTTGGTTCCAAAGGCAGTGACAAATTCAGGTTCTTCCGCAATTCCTCCGGTCAGGTTTGTTGCATTCTTGTTCAATTCTTGTTCCATTCAATTCAGAACGTGAACTTTAACTTGACAACACCCAATCCAACATGGTATCTCTTGTATACGTGAAGCATTTTTTCAGAATTCAAACCATAGGCTTTCTCATCCCAATTGTGTCTAACCTCGCATTCGGGGTCTCGCCAGTGAACGGTGAATCTGACGAAGTCGGACAGGCGTCTAACTATATACGACCCACCACCTGGGTGTAAACGACTTCCCAAAGTGCTGTCCGAGCTCCAGGAAGTTTAACAGAAAGGATCATCTATTTATATTCGGGTATGGCAATGGATCGTGCCAGTGGAATTCAAATACTGGGGGTCAAACGTTGGTACGAAGTATAAATGAAGGTAAAGTCATGATCTTCCTCAGCCTGAGCTTGATACTTATAAGACGTCAGGCAACCTCACTGACAAGCTTGAACGTGCGCGCTAGCGTGATCAAAAGGTAAAAGCGCCAGATCGATTTCTCCCATGTATGCTAAATCCTGATCGATCCAAGCCACATCCTTCAACTTGCTGAGTGGAGTCACTACGATAGGGTGACACCACGCCGCGGACACGATTCATGAATTATTGTATTGTATCTATGTGACAAGTTAATCCACTCTGGTAGCGTATAAAAGGCGAGGATTCATCCAGCTCCTCCCAATCCTCCTCACTACTAACTAATACTCCTCAATCAATCACTACAATGGCTTTGAATATCTCCTCAGGCGCAACCTACGTTATCTCAAACACAATGTCCGGCACCGTCATGGACATTAGTGACGAGGACAACAAGTCAGGTAAGCATGCCAATGCCGACTTACAGGACATCCAATAAATGTTAACCGGAACACCCCATATCTACCAATAGTCGTCGGCTGCAAGAAATCATCGGACTCCCAATCTCAAAAGGTGATACCATACCCTATTCTCCCCTCACCCTTTAAGCTTAAGTATTGACATAAATCCCACTCTGCCATAGTGGACGATCACCTTTGTCCCCGAGCACGGCTGGCACATCAAGAACTGCAAGACCGGCCAATACCTCGCCTTTGACGGCGAAGCCAAAGACGGCGCTGTCGTCATCGTCGTCGCCGAGCCGTTCACCTGGCACCTCTGGCCTGACACAACTAATATCTTTGGCGGGAGGTACGTGTGTCTGGGGGTGCATCCGCTGGGTCATGAATTAATATGCTATGTCAATGATCATAGGATCTGTGTCCCGAGTACCGCTCTGAACGCCGATTTAGACACGGGCTCCGACGCTGATGGGACTCCTATCGTCGTTTGGGGTCGATGGGACGGAAAGAACCAAGTCTGGAGCTTCTCGCAAGGTGAGTGAACCAGGGTTTACTACTACTACTTAGTCTTCATCAAGGTACTCATCATCTCATCATACTCTGGAACTTTATGTGTCGAAGTGAGAAACGCCTGAAATGACTCAACTGGCATATGCATCTGGAGACTGGAGAAGCGCATTCAAATTTCAACCGCTTTCTTGATCATCGTTGGACGGTCGTTCGGGGTTCGTTGATTAGTGAAATGGACTTAGGCGTTATGATAAATGGCTAGTAACTAGTTGCAGATGTACAATCTTTAAATCAAATAAAAAATAAATATGTTTTCTGGAACTATGAACATCAAATTCAAACTTCAAAGGCTGGGGCCCGGGCGCTAATGCTAATGCTATCAGCCACATCCACGGCATCTCACATCCACGGCATCTCACATCCACATCACATCACATCCACGGCATCCCAGCTCCATCCACCAAAACCAAAATCCCCTCCTCCACCATCCTAATCACCTCCCACACATACTCTGCATCCTCGAACTCCGTGATCATCTCCATCCCAGAGACGTGCTCGGCGTGGATCTCGACTTTTCGGAGGATCGCCATCCAATCGGGTTGTAGACCCACTGGCAGTGCCAGCGCATCCGAGTCGTGATTGGCACCGGCACTGTTGGGGCTGTCGATGAACGCTGGCTCGGCGGAGGCGGAGGCGGAGGCTGAGGCGCTCGCTGAATCGACTTGAATGTCGCTCGACGACTCGGAGGCGCTGGCACCCGCACGGTAAACTCCGTCAACTTCGTTGGCAACCGTGGCCTTCTGCTCTGCTTCAAGTTCAAGTTCCTGGCGGGTTGACTTGGACTCGGACTCCCCGTCCCCGTCCTCCGTTTCCCCTTCCACCCCAGAACAGTGTTCCTGATCCACCAAGTTTCCGTTTTGTTTACTAGAAGCGGCAGTAGCAGTGGGAGCACTAACACCAACAACATCCCTTTCCCTCACCCTCGACCTAATAATCAGCCCCTCCAAAAAACTCACCTCCTCAACCGCCAACAACCCCCTATACTCAAACACCTCGAGGTTCGGCAAGAACTCCGGATACACGTAGGGATGAAACCGCTCAAAGAACCTATTCCCAAGACCAGGTAAAGGTCCCTTTTCCTTGTTCCTCTTCAACTCCCTCCTGCGCTCGTGGTTAAGGAGATCGTGATCCCACACCCTCAGCTCCCTTATCGCTTGTCCGATACCCGGAAGAGCGAGGAACTCGAGCAGGTCGCCGTGGTCCGCCGTGAGGCTGCTCTCGATCGTGAGGTGTGTGAGCGCGCACGTGGATCGGCGGAGGAAGGGTAAGAGGAACTTGGTACACCTTAACGGCTCGCAGACGCACAGACGGAGCGTCTCCAGCGCGGGTAAAGACAGTTGGTGCACGAGGAGGTTGAACAGGAACTCACTCTCCGCTGTGATACTAACCACTCTCAGGACTCGGTGCGTGATGTGCTCAGCGCCGGCGCCACCACCTGCAAATTCCAATTTCCGTACAGCCGAACACCTATCCAGCGTGAGTTCCTGGAGGAGTGGGAACCGCTCGAAAAGCTGGCGGGGGATGATACGCACGACTTGGGTGAGGACGAGGCGTGTTATGTGAGGAGTGGGGAAGTGGAGGAATAGATCGTTTTTGGTGAGGATGTGTGAGAGGGAGAGTGTGCCGCGGAGGGAGGATGCGGCGCTTGAGAGGTCGATGGGGAGGTGTGTTTGTATGATGTTTTTTTGATTGTCGGCGCTGCTGAACCAGTGGAGTGACGCATTTTGGAGGTGAGGAAATAAAAGGCGCCGGTTGGGATGACTTGGAGAATCGTGTCCACTATCATTATTTTCTTGTGTGTTGGATGTTGTAGGAAAATAAAGTGGGGGATTTGAAGGTACTAGATATTGATATCTTCGGTAGGGTAGGTGGAAGTCGATCGTGCGCCAGCGATGAGAATGGGAGGACAGCAACGCCAGTAGCCCTTCCACTGCACCGTCGTCCTTCCTCGTCCGCTCTTCGTCTTTCTCCATCTCCATCTCCAGCGCGCCATCGGGTGACATACTCACATCTCCAACTTCCTCAAGATACACATCCAACAACCTCCCATCAGACCTCCCAAGCCACTGACCCAACAACTCAGTCTGGATCTCAACACTCAGGCTCTCTGAATCCGGTGCCCGTGCCCGTGCCCGTGCATTTGATATCCGTATCCGAATAACAATCGTCGTCCAAATCTCCGGCACGCTCCATGCGAGATCGCGCCAGGCTCTACAGATATGACCGAGCCATAAGGGATAGAACCGGCGCTTCCACTTGTATCTCGGACTTGGAGGATTGTTCAAGGATTTGGGTGGTAGACTTGGAATTGGATTTGGAATTGGAAAAGGGAAAGGGTCGAATTCCAGTTGGCAGGCGTAGATGAAGATTAAGGATGAGAGTTTGGTGGGGAGGATAGGTAGGAAGTCTTGCATGTCAGTGTTTTTGGGCGTCTGGGACTCGAGTAGTGCTATACTAGCCTGACTCGGAGTCACGGTTGGTTCGCCAACATCTGAATCGGAAGGGATGGATTGGGGTTGTTCCGAGTCTGGGGTCGGAGGATTGTAGGGAGGCGGTTCACCGGCAGGTTCTTCGTGTCGATTCCATTGGGCGCTAAGCACCTCAGGCTCATTCGCGGGGATACTACTAGTTGAAAGAAGTTCCGACATCCCTTTCATGAATCACATATGCATAAGGGAGTGCGGAGTGAAGTGAGTGAAGAGGTGCCATGTAAGTAAGTGTGTAGTTAGCCTATATCTCTTCCCAAGTGCTTATCAATGGCAATGATTATCAGATCCGTGCTGAGCGCTGAGCGCTGACCGTGGATCACGACGGCGACTTTTGTTGATGAGCGATTCTTTGAATTATCAGGCCGGGAGATGCCTGCTCTCAATTGACAATTCTTTTCTAACACGATAGAGCCCGGGATGATATCAAACAGTATCGTATCTACATCATTCCTGAGGCCTGAGGGCTAAGTACATACATACACGGCTATCTTTGAGCAAGTTGATGCTAGCACTGCGTCATGTCTCTGGCGATGCTGTGAGGCTCTCGGCATTTCGGCACAAGTCTACATGGACGATGGAAGCGGCGGGACCAGGAAGAGAACGATTTAAAAAATGCACTCCACTGGGATCAATCATGATTTCAGTTATCAGTGGGTATGTACCATTTTTGAACGTTTTCTTCCCACCAACGTTGACATCATAAGTGCTCCAACTTAGACTTTGGCGCCGGTTCGCCGTCCTCGTGCCAGAATCGAGGCTCCGTTTAAGTATTTACGGCAACCATCTCAAATGGAGAACCAGAAGGTAAAAGTTGGTGGAGAGGAGTAATTATGACTCTATAAATGGGACGCCATCCCCCTCCATACCGAACGAAACGTAAGTTAGGAGTTTGCTTGATCATCTTTGTGGAATGGGCAGCCGCGGAGATGACGAAGATGATCTGACAAAAAACGGCACCCAGTGCTCCTGAAAATAGAACATGGAAGTGATTTTAAGTTCCCACGGCCTCCTTGCCGACCACCACGACGAGCACGTCCTCTTTTTTTACCCCCAACCATCCCCCAACGTCCCCACACACACACGATGTCCAAGGCCCATTCACCGCTGGCCCCCATCGTGCGCACCTTCACTGACATCGCACACGCCCTCGTCGCCGCCGTCGCCAGACTCGACAAGTCCCTCAACCCCGCTGTGACACTCAACCGACTGCGCTCCCACACCTTCTCTCGCTGGGACTCGATATACCTCTTCCACCTCGCCAATGCCGCCTTTTGGTTGACTCTGATGCAGGACCCGGCCTACCCAAACAAGCTGGCCATCCCCGTCCTCTACACCCTCGCCCTGCTCATCCCGTTCACAAGCCAGTTCTTCGTCCCCGCCACCCCCGTCTTCAGCTGGATCCTCTCGTGGTATTCGTCCAGGTTCATGCCGTCAGCATGGAGACCCTCCATCTCCGTGTCCTTGCTCCCCACACTCGAGTCCGTGCTGTACGGCGCCAACATCTCCGACATCCTCACCCGTTTCACCCACCCGATCCTCGACATCCTCGCCTGGCTGCCGTACGGCGTCGTCCACTTCACCTGCCCCTTCGTCGTCGCCATCTTCCTCTGGCTCTTCCGCACGAAACCGACCCTCCATCTCTGGGCACGCACCTTCGGGTACATGAACCTCGCCGGTGTCCTCATCCAAATCGCCCTCCCGTGCTCCGCACCGTGGTACGAGCTCATCTACGGGCTCACACCGGCCAACTACGAGATGAAGGGCTCGCCGGGCGGGCTCGCGCGGATCGACGCTCTGTTCCACTCGATGACGTACACGACGGGGTTCACGAACTCGCCGTTGGTGTTCGGCGCGTTCCCGTCGCTGCACGCGGGGAACGCGACGCTCGAGGCGCTCTTCCTCTCGCACTTCTTCCCGCAGGTGACGAGGTACATCTGGGCGTACGCCGCGGTGCTCTATTGGGCGACGATGTACCTCACCCATCATTATCTGATTGACGTCGTGGGCGGAGCGTGTCTCGCCACTGCGTTCTTTTACTTGTTCCTTCCTGATGAGATGCGCGGACCCGCTGCTACGGCCCTCCCACCCAACCTCAACCTCGGTGCTTCTGGATCAGGGATCAATGGACGGAGTGCGAGGAGTAAATACGACCAGTATGATCTCGAGGACCCGCGGACGATGAATGGGAATGGGTATAACCGCAGCGGGCTGATGCTCTCCGCGCGCGAGTTTGACACGATCAGCGAACCGAGCTCGGACGAGGAGGAAGTGGACATCACTTATCGTTCTCCTATCCCTGGCACCACTATGTCGATGTCGACAAAGTCGAATCCAAACCCCAACAACGCAAGGGATAATAACGTTGCCCCGCTATTGGCATCTGCTCCGCCTGGGAAGAAGAAGTCGTCGTCGTCGTCGTCATCAACGACGGCGAATAACAACAGCAGCAGCACGAGAGGCAGAGGTGGTGGTGGTGGACATCGACATACCGCGTCGATCGCGAGTCTGATCAGGGGCGACGAGCGAGGGCCGGAAGATGGGTGGAGTCCTGTCGCCGGTTCGTTCCCTCATGGCTCTGGGATTGGGATTGGGAGGGGTCGTGGAGATTGAGTTTGGGGTTTTTTTTTTGAACTTGGGACTATTTTTTTTTTAGCTAGCTGGATCTATGTGGTGCGGTTTTTGCGTTTTGTTAGAGAGATGGATATGGATGGATGGATGCAACGTTGGAATGGATGAGATTCAAGGGAGGCGAGGCGAGGCGGAAGAGAGAGAGAGAGGGAGGGAGGGAAAAAAAAAGACGGGCTGGGATGCTTAATCCAGTTCGTCAGTCCGGGTTTGGGTGACGTCGACGTCGGCACTCTCGGGAGAGGGAGAGGGGTGTTCGATGGAGCATCGATGGAGGGTCGAATAGAGTAGAAGGGGGTAATTGTCAGCTACCAGCTGCCGTATAGCTGCCTCCGAAGCTGAAGCTAGAGCACGGAGGAGGAGGAGGAAGTTTTGGTTTGGATTTTTTGGATCAGGGATAATATTCATTCATCCATTCATTCGTATTCAAGGATTCGGCCGTCGGGGCGATACGATACGATACGATTTCAGTACTTCAGCTTCAGACACCCATACCCCCCTCCTCCTCCCTTTTCTTTCCTTCCTTTCCTCCCCTTTTCCCCACCTCCCTTCCCTTTATCCTTCGTCGACATCTACTCCCTTTCTCCCTTTTTGCTTTCCATCATCCATTGTAACGTCATCACCATCGCCCCAACCAATCCCCCCTCCAGCTTTCCACTCTTCACGCGCAGGCGTAGGCATACGCATCTATCGGCTCATCTCATCTCATCCTACGTACATTTCGCATTTCGCATTCGCGCATATATACGTACGTAGATACATACATACATACATATACCTCCTTTCACTCTCCTTTCCTTTCCTTTCCTTTCCTTTTTTTTACCTCGTTCTAACATTCCTAATAATTCTTCAGTAGGTAGAATACTATACATACAGTACATCTGCACGTATTTATGTAAATACACGATTCCTCGCACTCACATTCAGACTGCACATGCTCCCTCTCTCTCTCACATTTTTTTTTACATTGGAATTCGACCCACCACTTATGTGCTGTATATACCCAACCTTGAACACTGGTACCCAAGTGTTTTTTTTTTTCTTTCGTTTCGTTTCGTTTCGTTTCATCTCTTTTTTCTTTCTTTTTTTTTTGTGGTTTGAACTCTGTCGCAATAAGTAGATAAATAGAAAGAAATGGTCCTTGGTCTGTTTAAATTTATTTAAGCGGATATGTACTACGTACATAGAATCGACAGGATAGTAGGAATCCGTGTCACTTCCCATAAGACGAGCAACCTGACTCGGAGTCGAAGGCCTAGTAGTAGTAGACTCCAAAGTAAGTCCATCCGTCAGTTCCATGGCCACCCACTGGCATCCGAGTCTGAATTTGTCAATGAGGAAATGTGTTTGATGTCGTCCGAAGTCATTGGTCCCTTTCCCCCCGAGTCCAAAATACCAGAGTTATCGTCTGTTATCGTCGTGAATCTATGAACCGAATTTGAAGAGGAGGTGGTGCTGCTGCTGGTGCCGTGATGTCGATGGATACTGGACGCCGATTCGGAGGTGTCCCGTCGTCCTGGTCTTGGTCTTGGTCTTGGTCTTCATATTCGGCGTCGTCGTCTTCATATTCCTCATTCCCTTCTCCTTCTCCTTCTTCGTCCCCTTCATCTCCCCCCTCACCTTCACCCTCGTTTTCTTCCAAGCAAAACTGATCATCCGGACTCGTTCCAGACGGACGTCTCACTCCCGAATAATAATCACGCTCATCATCAGGAGTCTCAGGAGGTGTCCAGTGAATCCAAACCGTGTTCGCGTTCGTGGGAGTGGGACCTGATCCCGGGTGTTCACTTGCGGACGGACTCGGACGACCAGATACAGTTCCACTACCTGAGGGTTCATTATCAGGAAATCTCCTTCCTGAATAAATATCACTCTCGTCAATAAGAGGTCGGAGCGAAAACGACAAAGGGTGCTCGGTCGTGCTTGTGCTCGGAGAATTGGAGTGTAGGAGTCCTGGGGGACTGGCACTTGCACTGGCGCTCGGACGTCGAGATATCGTTCCACTGAGTCCTGAGGGTTCATGATGAGGAATCCTCCTTCCTGAATAAATATCACTCTCGTCATAAGGACCACTGGCATAAGGAGGTCCCAACGAAAACGAAAACGAAATAGGGTACTCGGTCATGTCCATGTCCATGCTCGTGCTCGTGCCCATGCTCGTGCTCGGGGGATTGGAGTGTAGGCGTCCTCGGGATCCACCGACACCGACACCGACACTGGCGGTCGAACTCGCACTCGCACTCGAACTCGAACCAGACATCGTCCCAGTGCCAACGCCACTTCCACTTCCCTCGGAACCAGGACCAGGACCAAGACCAGGAACAGGAACCCTCCTCCCCGAAAAATAATCACTCGCCCAAATAGGCGCATAAGGAGGTAGCGATGAAAATTCAATAATGTAGTCCTTGGGAGTGGGAGTCGTCACGATGCTCGTGCTCGTGCTCGTGCTCGTGCTCGTACTTGGAGGATTGGCGTTTGGGAGTGCGAGTGCGAGTGCGAGTGCGAGTGCTTGGGGGGATCCGCTGGCACGGGAACTGGCACTGGGGGTCGGACGACGACGAGCGCGACGAGGAGGAGGAGGAGGAGCAGTGGTACTGGATGGTGCCGGTGAGGGTGTGTCATTGTCGATGGGAAGCGCTACATCGTCGTTACCATCGGCATCGGTATCAAGAGCGTCAACAACAATAACATCATGATCAGGAGCATCCATATCGAGACATCGTCTCTTTCTCTTTCTCGTATATCCCGCAACTGCAACTGGAAGCATACCCCCATCCGAGTCACGAAAATCCTCCTCTTCCTCCTCCTCCTCAGCACGGTTTTCAGGCTCTTCTCCTTCCTCTTCTCCTTCCCCTTCGTCTATCACACCATCCGTGAGCATTTCCAAGCGCCTTTTCCGGGGATTATGACGATTACCGCCGCCGCCGCCTCCGTCGTCCGAAAGCAAAGAGTACACTGATGCTGTCGCTGATGGACCACTGGCAGTGCCAGCAATGGGAACCTCCGAGCCCGACTCCCCCGACGTACTAGACGTGGACAGAGAAGGCTCAAGAAAAACAGGCCGTCTACTCCTCCTAATATCATTCAAGTTCCCCCTCACAGGCCCACCACCTCCCGGTATGGCTCCCGAGGGTACCCTCCGAGCGGGCGGAGCGGGGATCCCGATGACGGGTCGCCGTTTCTGGTCTATGGAGCTGATGTCGCCTGTTTCGTATTCTGAGCGGGTTTTTTCCGGTGGTGGTGGTGGTGGTGGTGGTGGGGTGGGCGTTGGAGGAGAGGGTGAGGGAGATTTGGGATGGGAATGGAAATGGGAATAGGAACTTGTGTGGCCTTCATGGGACGTGGATGGGGATGGAGCCGTAGTAGGGTCGGCGAGTACTATTCCCCTACGTAGGACCTCCATCATAGGACGTATTGACTGGAAGATGTGCGAGCGAAATTCGGGCTTAGGTAGAGGAGCCGTATCAGATTCTTCGAAGTCGACGTTGTCGTTGTCGTCATTGTTGTTATCTTCCTCGTTGTCGTTGTTGTTGTCGTCGTCAACATTATCTGCTTCTTCTTCTTCTTCTTCTTCTTCCCCTTGGTCTTCCTCTTCGTCGTTATCGTCTGCCAGTGTGCTGCGGTGTCCAGCATAATTGACCGTTTGCGGAAAGAAATCTGAGCCGCGAATTTGTGCACTGGAATCAAGATTCATGGATCAATCCTTCCAACCAACAAAAAAAAAAAAAACGGTGAACAAGGAACGAAATAAAGACCCACATCTCGCCCTCAGACACAAATGTTATCAGACCCGACAGCGCAGAGATTCTATAAAAAGTGAATTCAAAAAGATGATCAATCAACAACGAAAAGCAACACTTACCGTGCTGTGAGCAGACGATTGTTCAGCGCGACGTCGTCTCGGGTCGATGACTCCCTCTGTAGGTAACGCAGGCCTTCGAGATTCGAATTGAGCAAGCGCACGAGGACTTCTAGCTCCTCTGTCTTGAGCGTCTTTTCGGATTTTCCTTCGACGTTACAGTCCACGTCGACCATGGGTTTTTTCGTCGACAAAGATAAAAGAAAAACAAAGATGAGAAGAGAAGAGAAGGAAAGAAGAAAAGAAAGAAAAGGGCTAGATTCGAATGACGAAAAAAAGGACGGAAACTTGAACGAAGGAGGAACGAAAAACGAAGGGTGGGCTTGGAGTGGAGGACAATCGAAGATTTGGTTTTTTATTTTCTTCTTATGCTAATCCCCCACCACGTCGACCCGAGAGAGGGGTCTGGCAACACATCCCTGAAAAGAATCAGGAGGATCACTGACACGAGACAACGACCCAGCTCATCAACATTGAGGAGGTGCCGTGCCAGTGGTAGGTGCTACCAAACAAAAAAAAAAATCCCACATCATGCACAGGATTTCTTTATGTGAAGGACCCCTCAATTTCATAAAAACCGAGAGAGAGATCTGTGAAATGTGGAAATTGCCCATCATGCATCAATATTTCAAAGCTTGAGAGACGGCAACCGAAAAGTACAATACCAGGTTCTGCCTATATGGGTTTTTGTGTGGTTTTCGACTTGGATGCCCTTGTATTTTTATTTAGGGTTTATGTAAACCGAAACGTTCGGTAGGGTCTGTGACTCGGAAGCGGAATGGTTTGAAGGCATTAAGGGTTCATACAACACGAACATGGACACGAGGAGATGTCGATGAGGAGGTGGGGACTTGTTTGCGGGAAGATGGTCATGAGTGTAGGAGAATGAGTGTCGGAGTTACCAGCGTCACTTTTTCTACAGTGACCAAATTTGGTAATCGGCCAAATCATGACTTCAATTTCCTGAGCAGGTGTTCTCGAATCAGATTTTTCCAGCGTTGACTCCTACGGGGTCTAACAGTATCGTGCAGTTTTCTATTACTCTCGTCCCAAAGAATCTTAACCAACCAAATTCTATGTAGATCTAGCCACGGCAAGACTCACCTATCCATTCAAATGCCAGTAACAGGGCGTCAATTTCCTCATGGAAGTTTGGAACACGATCATGAGCTTTTTCTAATAAAACAGCAGTCGCCTTTGGTATTCAAATATTCACTCCTTTAGTGCATCTAATTGCCTTTTTGAGCTTCTGAAAGATTCCTGGTCGATTGATTTGAAAAGAAAGAAAAAACATTGACAATGTTCATTCGGGCGCTAAAACCTTTGGAGCATTCGCTCCGTCTGGGCTTCCGATAATGCTTGAAAACACCGAATTAGAAATATGTATCCTTTATAGAGATGTCTTTTAGTATTCTTGAGCCATTCTGTGGGCGTTGCGTGTCAAGAGTTTGATCGTTTTTACAATTCAGTCGGGAATTGTTATTCGCCGGACATATGTGCGTGGACAGGCAATACTTACCTGGCTATATGTAGTGATAACTAATTTTACTAGCCAGACACTGTTTAGAGCCATAAAGCAGATTCTATATTCCTCTTCCATCGCCGTTCTCAAAGACCGGGACCAGAGGAACTGACTGTTAGACATCATCCTCGCATGACTCATGTGCATGAGGACCCAGAGTAATTTTTCAGCAAAATGTGTTTGATGTATCAATAATAATAAGTAGTAGTTGAGGTACTACGCAGAGCTCTTGTTCTCGATTTTCAGATGCCCTTCAATCGGTGTTCCTGTATTTTCGGCGTTTAACAGGCTGGCGAGAGCGACGATTCGACAGTGCGCTTCCCCTCGAGAAGTTTATTGCATGTGAAAGTCTTCTTTACAGGCTCCTTTCTAAATCTATATCTGACCTTACGGTCAAATTTGAATACTCTTCTATCCAATATTGTATTGCTTTATCATCACCCTTTAAGTTCTGAATAAGAATTATCAAGGGCGGAAGTAAAGTGGAAGAGAGTGATCATTTTTAATGATACGGCATAATTTAGGGTCACATTATGCCTCCCGGAAAGCATAATGCCCATAATATGATATTCTGAAAATCCGCAAAGTAGAATGACTCCAGCTTCTCGACAATGAGGAGGATTTCAGGGGCTAGCCAAATGATTGCAGGGTCGGTAGTGTGCGGTCCGAGCGGGAAAGTCACGCCGTCACAAGCCGGTCACAGCAGGACCTGGACGGGGGTGTGCGTTGTTGTATCCATTTCACATCATCCGCTGTCCTCTTTCATCCCGACCACCGTCTCTCTCCAATTCCATCCACCCATCCCAATCCATCATCCAAATCTCCCCTTACCCATTTTTATTCCTCATCCCCTCCCCCAAAAAATACAAAAAAAAGGAATGCCTGCAAACGAACCGTTTCCTTGGGACCTATTGAAAGCGGAGTGTCTCCGTCTCGTATGTTCGCAGCTCGTCCAAGGCTCGAAAGAGGGAGGAAACTATCCAGGACTCGGGCGGAAAGAGGAGATGATCCATTTCTTACGTGACGTTGAGACGTTGGGACGTGAGTTTCTATTTTCCTTAATACCCATCGGTTTTTTTCGAACCAGAGACAAAATTTCGCTTGTCGTGTGTGTGTGTGTGTGTGTGCCGTTAACTGACCCACCTCACGTCAATGTGTGTGCTTTTTTCTTTCTTTCGTACTTTTATATTAGTCGAACCCGCCATCCAAAAAATTGACACCACCCCCGCACCCCGGAAAGCCAGCGCCGGATCCGACAATCAAGAGGAGGGTACGAAACGAAAAGGCTCTGCAGGCGACGCCGAAGAGGAAGAGGAAGAAGAAGAAGAGGGTGACTCTTCTCACAACACCCGCTACAAGGGCGCCAAGCGCGTCAAACTCACAAAAGACGATCAAGAGCCATCGGCGTCAGCGAGCGCCACCCCTCGTAAGAGCGGTCCTGGGAGGCCCAGGAAGAGCACAGAGGCTGTTTCAGCGGATGGGGTGAAACGTGGGAGGGGCCGGCCCAGGAAGAGCGACGCGACCACCGCTAAGCAATCCTCTGCGAAGGACGAAGAGGCAGCACCCGAGTCTAGCTCTGCTAAGAAACCAAAGGCCGCCGCCCGTCCCAAGGCTCCTCCTCCAACCGACGAGAATGGTGTGCCCATCAAACGAGGACGAGGACGGCCCAGGAAGAATGTCGATGCTGCCCCAGCAGAAGCCTCTCCTTCGAGCAAAGGAAAGACCGTTTTTGATGGCGTCATTCTGAACAAGCGACGAGCCAGCGTAGACGAGACCTCTGGCGATGCTCAGCAGCCGGCTGGCGCAGAGCAGTCTGGGACAGCAGGACAGGACGACGCTGCTGAGGAGGATGTCGTTTTGGCTGTTATCAACGGTCAGGGTGCGGTTGCTGTATCAAGTCAAGGAGACTCCAATCAAGGTCTCTCTTTTTCTTTGTTTCTCTTTTTTTAATATCAACATTTCACTGATGCCTCATCCGAACAAATAGGAAATAGTGATCCCAACAAGATGAACGTGGACGGTAAGATTCTTTTTTTTTGTCGACATCAATGAAAAAGCATTGATCTCTGATTAATCTACAGAGGATCACGACGCTGACGCCGATGCAGATGCAGATGGCGATCCCGACCCTCAAGTAATTACAGCATAACAAACTGAACACTTTATCAATAATAATCCCATCTTGACCCCCGAGAGAAAAATAAAGAAAAGACATAAAGAAATTTGTCAACATTTCTCCTATCAACTTTCTCTTTCCTCCCACATATCCGAAGCCTCGCCCTACAGAGATTAGCCACGAGATATTTTTAAACCCTCTTTGCCCTTGCATTTTCATTCGAACTCTACTTGTAGCCCACTCCATGCCTTTTATGAACATCTCTTATATCTTTCGTACAGTACAAGGGTTGTTATTTGTAGTCACCCTTTTTGGTTCTCCTCTTCCGTCTTTTCTCTGCTCTTTTCAAGTTCGTGTCTTTCCATCGACAAGCTGAAAACTTATACTACATAGTCTAGTTGATATTTTACAATGTAATCGTTGCATTTATATTCCGATAGCTATTAAGACCAAGGCATGTAATCGACGTTTCTAGAACAATGTGTTTTCTTCCTTCCTTCCTTCCTTCCGAATCCCGATGCCCTACAGTAAATAGACTCACAAAGTTGCAATACATCTACATCAAAAGTCACGATTCACGAAGAGCGAATATCAAGGACCATCCCCTCCTTTGCGAGTCTAGCAACCTCGCCCACGAAATTGGACGATAGGCGTGCAACATCACTCGAAACAAGCGTCACACCGCTCAGCTGTGCGATCCTCTGAATCGTACTTGACTGCTGTTGTCGTTGTTCGGGTTCCTGCTTCACCTCCGTCGCCGTCGCACCAACACAATGAACCCCATGTTGCCCAGGATGATGAACCCTCCATCGATCAGACAGCATCGAGATCAGGGAATCTTCATCACACCGAATCGGTCCTCTATATTCCAAAGTCTTCAAGTTCGGCAGTAATGGGTTTCCCGAATGATACGACGGATGAAGCATCGTCGTCAACCTCGCTGTGAGCCCTGTACTATTGCCCGGAGCACTCCCACCCCCTCCACCAACGCCAACACCCATGGCGGATAAGGGATCAACGACCCCCTCGCCTCCTGCACCCAGTGTGATCAAGCGGAGGTTGGTTAGAGAGGAAGAAAGGGCTTCAAGGCATGGAATAAGATCATCTTCATGGAAATGTCTCTTTTCGATATGGAGATTCTGGAGGTTGCATGAGGATCGGATGACGAGCGCTGTGATCGCACGGAGGAGCGACTCCGAGGTACCAGGTCCGGAACCGGAACCGCTGTACTGCACACGGAGGTCGCGGAGGGAGGGTAGAGTGACGTTTTCAAGGAGGGATATCGCACCGCTTTTAATGAGGACGACGTCGAGGACTTGGAGGTTTGAGCGAATGAGGGTTGACGATGATGCCGACGTAGAAGATGAAGTGGGCGGTATCAACAACACCGGACCGACGTCAGGCGAGTGGGAATACACACTCTCCAGATGACATTCCTTGAGGTTCGGCGAGGTATCCAAGATCTTCAGACACTCGCTCACGGTAAGGAACTGTGCCTTGAACCTTCGAAGCTGATTCCACGGTAAGACCATCCCCGAAAAATTGTACCCCGTCAAATCCACATCCAAGAGCTTGGGCGCCGACCGAAACATGTTCGGCGGCTCGCTGAACGTCGCGATGCTGCCCTTGGGCGGTCTGATCGCCACGGACGTCAGCGCGGGGAAGTGGTTATCCCTGAGGATGTCGTTGCACTGTGCCGGGAGCAGACTATCGAGGCTATGCCAATACGCCGACCGGGTGGCGAGGACTTGGATGATGGACCGAAGCGAGGAGAAGTTCGGGGGTTCGTGTTCGTCGTCCATGGTGAGTTTGATGTGGAGCGGCGAGGATTGGGCGCGGAGGAGCCAGTCTTGTAAGAGATGGACGTGGGAGTGGCTGTTCGTCTTCCGCGAGACGTGTAATGAGAGCGAATTCCACAGCAACGGCGTCGACCAGGCGATGTCACGCCATTCTTTACATATACTCCCGAAAAACAGAGGTGTGAGAGGCTTATGCCCGTCGTCGTTGTTGTTGGTAACGGCGGCGGCGGCGGAGGTGGAGGGACAGGAATGAGAAGGAGAAGGTTGACAAGCCAGCTTGAATATTTCGGTGAGGATCTCTGCTGGTAGCAGGGACGGCGGCGATAGCCTGTTAATGTTCCTCCGGAGCATCGTACGCCTGTTCGCAAGATTCTCCATCATGCTCTCGATTTCGAGAATTTCGTTCTCTAGGTCCGCTACTTTCTCCTGGAATAAAAAAAAATTGTTGAGATTATAGAAACAGAAGGTCAGAGAATCGGCGTCTGGGCTTACGGAGTAGGAAACATTGTTCAACACGACCTTTGGCTCAACGACCAAGGAGAGGAGGTCTCTACTTATTGAAGAGGCACAATTGCTGCACAACATCTTTTGAATGAGAGGGTGGTGGCAGGAACTGGGCGAAGGCAAGCAACCGAGTTACTTATACACCCAAAAGCGAAGCTGTGAAAAACAAAAAAAAGGAACGGTCAGGCGACCATACCACGAACACGAACACGAACGAAGCAACAACAAGCAAACGCAAAAACCCCCACCCAAGAGGCCTCGAACCATGGTAATGGAGTTAATAACGGGACACAGTGCAGGGACTCACGTTTTTTCAGCGTGTGCCTGTGTTGCAAATATTACCCTTCGTACACCGTGGAAAGGTTGGTTCCAAGCTTCCAGTTCCAGTTTTCCAGTTCCAGTTCGGAGATCCCAGTTAGACTTTTTAGCAGTGTAAAGCCGTTTTCATCTTGTTCCGACCGAATGGCAGTCGTGAAGCAAAAGGCGACATTTCCCGTACTAAGTATAAGTAAACCGAGTGGCGCGAGTGTGGGTTTGTTTACAATAAAGTAAAAGTCAAAATGATGATGATGGTGGTCAAGAGAGAAAAGCTTTTGAATTTCCGATTCCCTTGATTTTTTTTGCCACGGCCACGCTGACCTTCTTGGACAACTTCGAATTCAGTGATCGTTGCCTCCAACCATCCCCAAGCCTCAGATCCCAAATATTCAACGCTCATGATCACCGCGTTTCTCGCTGTGTAGGAATCTCGCACCGAACCGGCTGGCCACGATGTTGAAAAGAACAAGACCGACCCTAATATAAATTACCCCGTGAACCCAGGCTCTGAAGCAGTACCGCGGTACCGGCTTTTCCTGAGCACAACTATGTGCCTGGAGGTGAATTGGTAGTCGAACACAAGCCCGAAGTTATTTAACTCATTGGAGGAGAAGCATCACCATGAGAGAAAAGGCTGGATGTCGCAACCTGGTGAGATTTTCTGGTTGAACTTGGATCACACGACGGGCCTCTGGCGGCTGATCTTCATGTATGTATATCACAGTTCTGAGTTTTCGTGCATGTGCATGAAGGCAAAGCAACCCTAGTGTCTTGACAGCCTGAGGCTGCGCGGCTCCACTTGCTTCACTCGCACCAATCCTGTTGTATACGTTGTGCATACGCACACGTATCTGGCCCAACCTCAAGACCAAAAAAAAAACACTATAATTATAGCCTACAGGTACTACACATTCCTCGATAAATGACAATCGGTGTCGACATCAATACCTTCGACGGTTCTCAGAATCGCAATATTCGCATCCACTGAACCCGGCCCGCAAACTTGATCCTCGATTTATCTTCGGGACATGTGGTCCTCTGCATGAACTCGAGGTTTCTAATTCTATTGAATTGTCGACAACCATCCCACCATCGACCAACCCGTTCGAGAGTGGCAGTCACTGGGTCATCCTGTCCTTTGACGTCGGGCTTGCGCTCCGAGAGACCTCACAAAAAAAAAAAAAGGAATATAACGACAACCTCATGGTCTCCACAGCTGATATGGACCATCTTCTCTCTAGGTGAATTGCAACACATCATGGCCCATTTTTTGCCCATTTTTTGCATATTCCGTGCAGCATGCTGTATGCCGTCCAACAGGCTCTTTACTGCACTGTCAATTGTTACCTCTGCATCTTGCTATCGAGATTCAATACGAGGGGTCAAGCTATCAAGCCCAGTATCAGCTAATCCCTCCTGAATTTAAATTTTATTGTTTTATTTCCTTGTATAATTATGTGTGAACGATGAATTTTATTCTTTTTGAACTACTTGGCCATTGGACGACGGTTGATTAACAATTAAGCAATAAAAAAATAAGGATTTTGTTTGCTGGAAACTTGCCAGAGCTCGTCAGAGCTCGCCAGTTGATAATAGGCTGGGATCACTCACGAGTCGTTCTGAGGCTCAAAAATTTGACGCGTACTCAGCAGCCCTCAACTAACCACACCCGGCTGGCATCAACTCACCAGGGCTGCTGATGGCTCACCCGGATTTTTCGAATTTAGTGATGCAACATCGACGATAGAACTCTTGACAATTCTCTCGCCGTTTACCCCGCAATCGTTCGTAATGAATCCTTCGCTCGTCCATTCGCCTGTTAAACTCCTCCCCTTGATTCTTGAGTTGATCGCACATGTCTTGAAGAGCGACACGATACGATTTGAATCTCTGGTCGAAATTTCCGGGCGGATACAACTTGGCATTCGCGTCTAGAGGCGCTGTCAGGCGAGTTTGCAATGATCAGATGGAAAACCCTGCGACGTACGAGCCGACTGCACTGCTTGCAATCTCGTACAGGCGCTCTCAGCCATTGCTGGCGTAAATACAGGATCTTGAGCATCTTAAAAATGATAAAGGCGTCAGATTAACTCAAATTTTAGACTGGATCTCAGTAACTCACTAGCGAAAGACTTGAAAATCTGTGAAACCTCCTCCGCGTCAATCAGGTCTCGTTGACGAAGGGCTTGACCAGCGACAATCTCCCGATTGAGGACCACGGATTTCAACCACGGTGGGCCCAGGTGCAGAACGTCAGGAAGCTCGGGATGATGAAACTTGAGGCTGGGAATGCTATTGGGGTAAACACGCCCTATGAAGTCGATATCAGGGAAAGCGGCCATTGAATATTGAATATTGAGCTCTTGGAAGTTTCAAAAAAGCCTGTTGGTTCCAGTTCTATAACCGTCAAGCAAGAGTCAAGCAAGAGCAAATAGCCGCCGGCCCAAGTGATTCAGAGTTGGGCTCTTTGTCCAGTTATTCTTTCGCAACCTGGACTCGGACTTTCTCCATACATTGATAGACGTGGAGAGAGTTTCATAACACAGACGAAGCAAACCAGGCTAGACAGCCTGAGGCTGCTGGCTGCTGCAACAAAAAAATGGTTGAACTAGAGAGAACACATGGGCCAATGGCACTCGAAGCATAGGCTCGAGGAATTGGGGATTCGGATAACAAGAACCTCCGACAATACATAACTTGGGGGAACCGAATCCAACAGTGTTGGCTGGTGCGATGGATTGGTGGGACGGATTCAACTTGACGGTGAGTGCAGTGAATTTCAACTTTCAAGGAATCGATATACGGCTCAACTTGCTTTTTGTGTCAATTGTGGTACGCCCTTTCAATTCCGGGCTTCAGCCAGCTTCTGATGGAAAACATCATCATGATAGTCAGAGGTAAGAAATTATATTTCGCCATCAATACCGTGGCTTATTTGAGGAATCGTATTCGTGCAAACATCAGAAAATAGAAAGCAAGCTCATCATCGATTTTTCGGATTTCCGAGTACTACTTATCTTTCGTGTGGCATTTGCTTTTTACATGAACCAAAATCCCACCATTGGCACCACCACCGACCTGTTCGAGCTTCGCGGTCACTGTGTCACCAAGCTTGCCTTTGAGATCTGAAAGGCACGTACTGATTTCTGAAAGATCCTAGGCCTCGACACCTGCTGCAAGAACTTCCAAAAGCCTCGAATATCATGTCTCTCCTTGTTCTCTCTGCAGCCAATGTGGACACCATCGCGTCTTCTATCTCTATCCAAGAGCTACAATATACTATGGCTCAACTATTCGCCCGGTTTTCCCATTCTTCATCTTCCCATGAAGTGGAATCGGGAATTTCAATGCCCCCACGAATCAGTATCCGGACTGCCAATCACACAACCTTGTTTATGCCTGCGCGTATCGGACCTCCGACATCCACTTCCTCCTCCATAGGTGTGGGAAACACAGCTATCAAAGTCGTCTCTGTGCCTACTCAAAACAGCTCAGACGGAATTCCTGGTACGACGCTGGTATTGGACGACGCGACCGGATCCATAAAAGCTGTCGTCAACTCCAGGAAATTGACCGCTTTGCGAAATGCTGCTGGTGAGTATATTTTTCATACAAGCCACCAAAGTCTAATTACTCATCTCGATAATTTAGGGTCCCTTCTTTCCACCAGTCTGGTGTACAAGGGCGAACCAACCTCCATCGTCGCATTCGGCGCTGGCCAGCAGATCGACGCACATTTGAGCCTCCATCTACGACAGTTCCCGACGATCACCCAATGTGCTATCGTCAATCGCACTATCAATCCCCGTGCTATTGCCTTGAAAGAGAAAGTCGCCGATGGATTTACTCGATGTAACGTCAATTTACTTGCTTCCACCCAGCCTGTGGATGTGGAAAAGGCGATGAGGAGTGCAGATATCATCATCTGCGCCACGTCCTCTACGAAACCTTTGTTTCCATCGTCTTGGGTCAAAAACGGCGCGCATGTCATCCTCATAGGCAGCTACACTCCTACCATGCACGAAGTCGACACGTCTCTCATTCGTCGAGCCCTTCGCGCTGTAGGAGCCCCCTCTAGCTCGATAAACCAAATTCGCACCAACCTACCCATCCTTCTCGTCGATTCTCGCGAAGCCTGTTTACGTGAAGCTGGCGAGCTCATCGAAGCCCAGATACAACCCACTCAAGTCACGGAAATAGGAGAAATCATCGAAACGGACGGGAATGGCAACGTGGACGCGCAAACGTATCTGACAACTGGTCCTCGCAGCTTCGATAAAGCTCCTGGTGGGTTTGATGGGCCCGTTTCTATCTTCAAGTCAGTGGGTATTGGGCTTCAAGATGTGGTGATTGCAAATGCCGTCGTGGAGAAAGCATTGCATTGGGAAGGCGGGGTGTTGGGGACGGTCATATCTGATTATGACAGTTGGGAGTGAAGACATCGATTCCACAGATACATACAACACAGACAGTCCGAATTTCTATCTACCAAAAGTACAACAAAATTACAATCCACGATACACGACTTCAGGACCCAATACTGAAACTAGCCCATGAGATCCGCCAACCACTGCGTCACCTCCTCCGCCCAATCCTCCCCTACACCCGTACTCAACGCCCAATTGAGACTGATATGATTATGTCCCTTGGCCACGATCTTCTTCAACTCCTTCCCCGTCTTCTTCCTCACCTCCTCCTGGAACAACTCCCCAGCATCAATCAACCACTCCGGCTCCCTCTCCCCCTCCACCATCAAGATCTCCGGCAACCTCTCCGCCGCCTGCTCCCGCGTCAACCGTCTATACAGATACATCGGCGCCAGGTCCTTGGCCGCCTGCAACGTCCCCCAATATTGCGCGTGGTAGATCGCCGTCGGCCATTCGTCCGTCATCGCGGAGAGGTCGTACGGCGGGGACTCGAGGATCGCGCCGACGATCCGCTTTCGCAGCTCGTCTTCCCAACCTAACACCTCGTCATGAAAGAGCATCGTCGCCACATGCGCCGCTCCAGCCGAATGGCCCATTATCGCGATTCTATCCAGATCAGGCTCCGGATTCCTCTCCTCCGAGTTCAAGCTCAAGCTCCAGACCAGATGCTCGGGATGCGCGACGGCCCACCTGAGCGCATCCCTCACGTCCTCCGCAGGCCCCGGGAAGACGACGTGCGGCACGAGCCTGTAGTCCGGTATGACGACGATGTAGCCCCGGCGCGCGTAGAACGCGCCGACGCACGCGTATACCAACCCGAAGGTCTTGGGCGAGATGCTCCGTTCGCCCGTGTTGAACCCGCCGCCGTAGATGAAGAACAGAATGGGCGTTTTGTTTTTGGTTTTGGAATTGGTGTTGGAATTGGTTGTGTTCGCTCCTTCTGGATCGGTGAGTGGGTAGTAAACATCCAACTAATTAGAACAGAACACGGAAGATAGAAAAAAAAAATCGAGGATGTGTTCATGAAATTTCCAGTTATTGAGATAAATAGTCAAAATACACACCTGATGCCTATCCGTGTCCCCATACTTGAACGATCTCATAGGCACAGCACGAATGGCGGCCTTCTTGGCTTTCAACAGAGGCGCGAAAGCAGTCACAGCTGATTCATCCAAAAAAGAAATGAAAAATAAAATAAAAGAAACGAATGGTCAGTCAAAACGTCCCTGAAAAACGGAAACAGGGGCTCGACACCACCCAGTCCACTGGAACGTACTAGGATCGATAACCTTAGCGATCTCCCTATCCTTGAACTGCGCGATGATATCCATTATGAGGTTCGCCCTGAAAGCTTGACGGTTGAACTTTGGAAGTTGCGTTGAGGTCAAAGCTGGGGTGTGAGGTAGAGTAGGTGGTGGTAACGGGAGAGAAACGAAAGCGACGATCGTAAATTTAGCGGGGAAGAACCAAGTTTTTAGTCAGCCAACGCGATTCAAGGTTATCCTCAGGCTCCAGATTTCATTGATACTCGTCTACCCATCCTCGATGCCAATCACCCTACTGCCAGGTCACTGATAACCCATAAGATAAACGATGAAAAACCATCAGATAGATTCAAAGCAAGACGACACTATGTATATACGTATGTAACGAGGACGTAGACAAAAAGAGAGATATATAAACAGAAAGAAATCCAGCAAGCAGCAACTATAGTACAACACCTAAAAAAAACGAGCGGAGGTAGAGTATATTTATGTATGTATGGGAGATGATATGAGATCGGGTGGTGTGATGCAGGCCATGAGAAAATGTATAACGAAGACAGTGAAAACTAGAAACAGAGATTGGATAACTGGGAGGTATGTGCGCGTTGTGTGCATGTGTGTATATAAATGACTGTCCATGACGAAACAGTAAAAGGAACGCGAGGATAAAAGATTGCGTGGCGTGTTGCCCACAGCGATGATGACGAAGGCGACAGCGAGCGCGAATTATTCCAACACTTTACTGGCAAGCAGGGGGTACACCGTAGCCCTAGAACGCAAAACACATCAGCAAGACCATTCACAGACAAATACAAAAAAGAAAAGAAGAGAAAAAGAAAAACTCACATTGGTCCTAACACCTCCACCCCATGGAGTGCGGTCACGAACTTTCGCATCAGGACCCAACCCACGAGCAGCGAATCCTTCCCAAAGTGTGCAGAAGTTCTCTCCACCAGTAAGGACCTGATCAGCCTGGATGATAGCATCACGAGCATCGAAGAACGAAGGCCTGCAAGTCTGGAGCTTCATCGCGTTAAGGACGAGTCTATTAAAAAAAGTTGTCAGAAAAGTTTTGTTCAAGAATAATAGATCCATGTTATTTAATGCTCACTGGATGATCAACGAATTGCCGTGCTTGGGAACCAAAGGTCCTTTCTTGTCAGTTCGGTAGAAGTTGCCACTGGGGACGGTACCGTCTTCAAGAGGGACAGGAGGGTAGAGCTCGTCAGAGAAGCCGTGCTTCTCGATGAGTTTCTGAGACACGACCCAGAGGATCTGAGCCCAGACTTCACCAATAGCGTGTACACCCCAGTATCCTGGCTTGTCAAGAGTCTTGTAGGTGGAGGGATTGATGGTATCATCCTATTGGTAAAACACTTAGCCAAGGTTCTACGAAGCACGATTGAAAATGGCAAGACATACCAATGAATAAGGATAATTCCTGATACCGTTTGGACGATTGGCAGCCCAAGATCCCATCGCGTAGTCAGAATAGGTGCTGTTGCTACGAATAGTGGTAGCAAGGAAGTCTCCCCATCCCTCACCCATACCACCACTCTCACCCCAGCCAAGACAACCCGAGTTGGCAGGTCCACCCGTCAAACGCGTGCTCAGACCATGACTCAATTCATGGATGACAATACCCGCCTCGAGATCACCATCTCTGTAAGGAAGAGCAGTGTTCCAGAGGTACATGCGCATGCGACCGTTCTGACCATCAGGAGGAGTCATGAAGTTGGCATTGTTGAATCCGGAACCATCCTGAGCATTGGCGATGACGGCGTCGTTCTGCGCACCTCCGCGACCGAAGTTGTATTGTTGGAAGTTTCCTGAAACTTCGTCGAAACCATATCTAATTTAGGAATTCAATAAGGAGATCAAATTTTGGCAAGAAAACATGATGTACTCACCGGTAGTAAAGGTCGTGTACCATGTTGGAGGTGTAGAAGAGCTGGGCAATGGTGGCATTGATGTATTTCTGAGCCTCGTCCATAGCATCGGGCTTCTCTGTTTCCTGAGGATCATACTCGAAGTCAAAGACTTTCTTGCTTCCACCTTCTGGGCGGTAGTTGTCGATGAAGCTATTCTGACCCTCCCAGTTCTCCTGAGCGAAGACCTTTAGGGGGGAAAAAATCAATGGCTGCAATTTGAAACAAATAATCATTACGTACATTGTTACCCCAAGTCGTGGTGGTGTTGCGATAGAATTCCTTTGCGGGTTTCACGCCCTTAAAGCTGGGGTCGTTGGCGTAAGGAATTGAATGCCAGCCAACAGGAGAAGCCAAAGAATCAAAGTTCTCTTTCACGACAGTCCTTTCACCGCACTCGGGATCGTTGACGCCCCACTCGAATACGTTGTACTTTCCAACCGGAACTTCTGGGCCAGGTTTGGGTATAGGAGCATCGGAGGCCCAGTCCACAACCGAGATAATCTGATGAGGGGCAAAGGCGGAGACAGCAGTCTCATACCAATTGTCTTGCATCTCGACTTCAAACTAAAACATTCGATATCAGCTATACAAATACGTTTGAGAGGATGGACCGAAAACGAACCTTCCATACGAGCTGGAGTTCAGTACCTTTGCCAGATTCCGTGGGTACCTGAACGTAAGCCAACTTGGCCTTCACAGGGTTGACAGAGTCAGGGACGTTGTCAGCGGTGAATTCCATGGCGTGTGGGCTGCCAGTAGGAGCGAAATGGTGGGTGGGGGTGACTTGTATCGATTCCTTGACCTCGTCGAAGCGGCTGATGATATCATCAGCGACTTTGGCATTGGGGGTAGCGGTGACCATGAACTTGAGGAGAGCGGAACGGAAATCAGAGACATCGTCGGTGTTGGTTGATTCGGGAAGGTCGAACATTCCGCAGTTGCTTTCGACGAGATGTTCCAATGTCTCCAAGGTGCCAGCGTTGGGCGCTGATGTCTGGCCCATGACGACTTGCTCCGAGTCTACAACATTCATTCGTTGAAGCGCCACAGCAGACTGGAAGAGCTGCTCGCAAGCCTCCGCCCTAGGTTCACGGAATGTGGCCAGGTTGGTAAATGGCTCTGGCACGGCACCCTCGTAGAACTAAGAAAAGAGTATCATGAGTTCGCGTACTCGTCAACAACAGCAAGAGTAGACATACCGAGCTTCCATAAGAGAGGATTTGACCATCCTTGATATTGATGTTCATGTCTCCGTCGGCAACCTCGAGTCCATTGATATATTGGCGGACGTAGACATGGGTGACCCCAGTGTTCTTGTCCGTGTATGAATCCTCCCGGACCTTGAATGCACGACCGTGCTGGTCGCCTTGGTGCTTGTTCCCGAGGTGGTCTCTCAAGAACATGTTGGCAACTTGCATGGGTGGTATTGAAGAGAAGTAGGGCATGACGCCGTTGACGTAGATTTCGTCAGGCTTTGACCGGAACACGGCATGTGGGTGCTCTGGACCGAAACCCAACGACTTTCGTCGGTAGCTCACACGACCTTCATCGTGGGCGGAGGGGGCTGCGTGACGGTGGCCGTAGACATGGCCAGCCAAGCTCGCTACTAAGAGGGTAGCGGTGAGGAAACAACGCATGGTTGACTTGGATAAAGGGGTTATAGACCGGTGAAAGACTGTAGCCCTGGTATAGCGGTGGGTAAAGGGAAAGAAAGAGGAAGAAAGCGAGGGGTGGGGATAATGGTGGTGGTTTAAGAGCAAGCCCCGGTGACAATGGTTGGGGTGGTCTAGTCGATGATAAGGCTCCGTGCCGTGACCGGAATACCGCTGGGGCTGCTTGTCCTTATTTGGCAACAGTGGCTGCGGGGTAGAATGACTCAATATGTCGCATTCGCTCTAATCTCCACATGCACAACCCGTGTCATATGTTTAGATAGCCTTGATATACTCCGGGCCCCTATTCTTTCCTCTGCTCTTTCTCTGCCTCGTCCGGCTGTGTTCTCTGCTTTTGCAGCCTTTCCGCCAGCTGCTGTGTCCTCGTAATAGCCTGGGAATATTATCCGACTTTACATTTCCCCATCCGAGAAACCTGCCAGCACACGATACTGTGACAGTCAACCAATAATCTGCACCCCAATATTCCGTCCGCCAGCCCATTACATACGAAGGTTGATAAGGTTTCCCCACAGAATTGTGTCAATGGTACGATCCCTAAATTTAGTGAACGGACTGGATCCATAGTGCCTTAAGCGCCCACTCCATTGTTCCAAAAACGACATCTGGCCACACAATCGACTTCTCTGAAGATCAATCATGTCGCCTTGGTTGTTTCAGTATGAATATTTTTGAAAGAGACCCATGACCAACGATGTGAAGGGCAAGTGACTACTCCGCCTCACAGACGGACACGCGCGTGCCTCATGCCCAGACGGTGGACCCCCAAACTCTAAGTTGTGGTGAGTCCTACTAAATGGTTCCAAACCTCATCGTATCTCCGCTTCGCCCACTCATGCCCGAGATAAGCGATATATGACATGGTCAAAGTCATGAAGAGTCCAAATGATTCACCTCGCCTCTTTTTTGACCTCGATTACGGAAATGAAGGTGCATGTTGGTGTATTCCCCAACAACGTGGAGAGATACGCATAACCCTCGGATCCAAAAATTAATATCTTCCTCAAGTTTTACGGTGTTTGATTAGGTTCTTTGGTAACGCCGGGCAAGTCACTGGTAAATAAACAACCTTGACAGTTTACGCAAACTCTCTCGAGGATGATGGGACACACTGACAGAAAGATCACTGTCTCTGTATCTATTTTTAGGACAACGCATTTCAACTCTAACGACTAGGCTCGTCCATCCCACTCTTGAACTAAAACTTGGAATCCTTCCTTCGTTTGTACGCCTACCAGCCATAGCTCAGCGTTATTATTCGATTGGTATATCCCAGAATAGCAGCTGCAGAACCCTGAGTACGTCTCACTTCGACCCTTTATAATCTCTTGTCTGAGTAATCACCTTAGCCAACGATGATTTGTCCGGCTTTCCCTGAGCACTGAATGACCGAGCCTGGACTGAGCATATCCGTTTCATCGATCTCCTTAGGCAGGGAAGAGGACCCTAAACATCAAAGGTATAAAAGGCCAATACTGAAAAGATCAACATCAGCACCCTCTTCACTCTTATCTCACTCAGATCGCCGCAGCATCGACTCGGACATGACGCCAACATCTCCCAAAATCAAACTCAACAACGGCTTGGAGATTCCCGTGTTAGGTGAGTTATTTTCGCTCGCGTCGCTGAAAAATGATAATCAGAAGAGTCTTATCATCATCGTTGTTGTATAGGCTTTGGAACAGGCGTGATGGATGGCAGTTTGTCCACAGCGAAGGACTGGATACTAAGCGCCCTGAAAGTATGTTCAAGTTCAAAACACCATATCCATTAAGATGCTAGATAACTGACATCCTACATGTCTTATTGAATCAAGAGTGGCGTCAGGCATCTCGATACTGCCAAATTCTATGGTAAGTTCACTATTAACCGTTTTCTAAAAAATCGGTGTCAAACCCCAAGATAGGCACCGAGAAGGCTGTAGGAGAAGCAATAAAGGAGTCCGGGATACCACGCGAAGAGATTTGGGTTACCACCAAACTTGCGTAAGCGCATGTTTCGTCCAAGATTTTATCAAAAACGTCATCAGCTAGGACTGATTATTTAAATGGTCGCCAGATGGTTCGAACACGATCGAGTCCGTGAATCCTTCGACCAGGGCCTGGCGTCTCTGGGCCTTGATTATGTCGACATGGCAAGTCGTATCTCTTAAACTTGCTCACGTCGTTACCTGACCTCTGTCGCTGGAATGCCATTTTTTGTAAGTACAGTATCTCATCCATTGGCCCATAGCTCTTGTATATGAACGTATGTCCTTCACCGATGCTTTCCAGTCATTAACTTGACCTCAGCTTATCATTTTAGCAAACAATCCCTTCCCCACGAACCCCGACGGCTCCTTCAAATTCAACGACAAAGTTACTTTCAATATGGTCTGGGCGGAGATGGAGAAACTCCTCGAGACAGGAAAAGTGAAGGCGATTGGTGTCAGCAATTTCTCCATCAAAAAGTCGGGCTTTTATCTTTGAGTTTCGCTTAAGTGTGCACTCACCAAACGTTCATTCTAGCTTGGAGAAACTCTTGACGACAGCAAAGATTGTCCCAGCGGTGAACCAAGTCGAGTAGGAACCAATCAATTTTTTAGTCTGCATCTGAGAGAAGATTGACGACTCATCTTCCTTTAATTGATGTAGGATGCATCCTTACCTCTCTCAGAACGCCCTCCGACACTATTGTGCGAAAAAGGGAATCACCATCACCGCGTACACCCCTAGTGGTAAGTTCGAGACGCCAAAAACTTCTTTAAGCTAAGGTATAATGGCTGAGGCTTTGAATATCCTAGGCTACAAACACGTTCGAGAGGATCCTCTCATCGTCAGTCTCGCCGAGAAATACAAGATCACCCCCAACCAGGTCATCATCGCATGGCACATATCCCGAGGACAAGTCCTCCTTCCGACCAGTCACAATCCTGAAAGACAGCGGGAGAACCTTGATGTGCGTATTTCGTCGAACGCTTGATGCAGGATCATATCGTCTGATGAGTTGACTTGATTGTATTTTGTTATATATAGATCAAAACCGTCTTGGAGGAGGACCTTGCGAAAATCTGGGATTTGGATCGCGGACAACGAGTGTGCAGTCCTCCCGATGAGAAGGGTAGAATATTCCAATCGACTTTGGAAGAACTTGGCTGGGATAGCTACCATCCCAAGGTAATTCAGTAGAAAGCCGAAGCGATGAAATCGTCATGAAGAATTGGAAGAATGTCAGAAAGAAGGGATTATCTACAACATGCGAACTTTTAACAATGGAAGAGTCTTGAGCGCTTATCTCAAAACTTATCTCACTCTTAAACTGGGACTCGATCCTTCCTTCGTTTGTACGCCCACCAGCCATAGCTCAGCGTTATTCTTCGATTGAACTATCCCTGAATAACAGCTGCAAAACCCTGAGGACGTCTCACTTCGACCCTTCATAAATCTCTTGTCTGTCTGAGTAATCACCCTAGCCAACGATGATTTGTCCGGTTTTCCCGCAGGCTGAGCGCTGAATGAGAGCATGTCTGTTTCAACCGTCATCGATTAGGCAGGGAAGATAAAAAGTATAAAAGGCCAATATTGCAATACTGAAAAGGTCAACCTCAACACCATCTTCCTAAGACTCTGCACGCTTATCCTAATCTGACCGCAGCACCGAAATGACGCCAACATCTCCCAAGATTAAACTCAACAACGGCTTAGAGATTCCCGTGTTAGGTGACTTATTTTCGCTGGCCACGCTGAGAATGATAATCTGAAAGAGTGTTATCATCATCATCGTTGTTTTATAGGCTTTGGAGCAGGCGTGATGGATGGTAACGTGTCCACGGCGAAGGACTGGATATTAAGCGCCCTGAAAGTACGTTCAAGTTCAATCTGCACATCATCTCTGTCAAGACGGATAGGTAACTGATATCCTACACGTAAATCAAGAATGGCGTCAGGCATATCGATACTGCCAAAATCTATGGTAAGTTCAGCATCACCCGTTTTCTAAAAAAAAAAAAAAAAATTGGTGTCAAACCCCGAGGTAGGAACTGAGAAGGCGGTCGGAGAAGCGATCAAGGAGTCCGGGATACCACGCGAGGAGATTTGGGTTGTCACCAAAATGGCGTAAGTGAAGGTTTTTGTTCAAAAAATGCCTTCGACTAGGACTAACGGTCGCTATATAGATGGTCCGAGCACGATCGGGTCCGTGAATCCTTCGAGCAGAGCCTGGCGACTATGGGCCTTGATTATATCGACATGGTAAGTCATATCTTTTTAAACTTGCTTCTCCTGTTACCTGACCTCTGCCTGAATCGCTGGATGCCCTCTTCGTACAGTATCTCATTCATTGGCCCGTGTCTCTTGAATATGAACGTATGTCCTTCAACAGTTCTTTCCAGTCATTGCCTTGACCTACTATCAATTTCAATGCAGCAAATAATCTATTCCCCACGAACCCCGACGGCTCCTTCAAATTTAACGACAAGGTTACTTTTAACATGGTCTGGGCGGAGATGGAGAAACTCCTCGAGACAGGAAAAGTCAAGTCCATCGGAGTCAGCAATTTCTCCATCAAAAAGTACGAATTTTGTTGTTGAGTGTCTCGTTAGCGCGCACTCATCAAACGTTCATTTTAGCTTGGAGAAACTCTTGGAGACAGCCAAGGTTGTTCCAGCTGTGAACCAAGTGGAGTCTGAGCCGTTTCTTCTTTAACTTTGAGAAAGGACTGACGACTCATGTTTTGATAAAGGGTGCATCCATACCTCTCTCAGAATGCCCTTAGGCACTATTGTGCGAAAAAGGGGATCACGATCACCGCCTACACCCCTAGTGGTAAGTAGTTCGAGACACCAAAAGCTCCTTCAAGCCAAGGTATAGCTGCTGAGGATTCGAATATCCTAGGCTACAAACACGTTCGAGAGGACCCCCTCATCGTCAGTCTCGCCGAGAAATACAAGATCACCCCCAACCAGGTCATCATCGCATGGCACATATCCCGAGGACAAGTCCTCCTTCCGAGCAGCCACAATCCTGAAAGACAGCGGGAGAACCTTGATGTGTGTATTTTTTCCTTCGAACACTTCATGATGCAGGATCATCGTCTGATGAGTTGACTCGATGTTATTACATAGATCAAAACCCTCTCGGAGGAAGACCTTGCGAAAATCTGGGATTTGGATCGCGGAAAACGAGTGTGCAGTCCTCCCGATGAGGAGGGGAGAGTGTTACAATCGACTTTGGAGGAACTTGGCTGGGATAGCTACCATCCCAAGGCGATCCAGTAGAAAGTAGAAAGCCGAAGCGATGAAATTTCATGAAGAATTCCCTTTCGGCACGTCCTCCTGTTAATTCAGAAAGAAGGCATTATCTACGACCTACGAACTTTTAACAATGGAAGTAAAACATTTATTTGACGTCAAGCTAGTATGCGTCTCGATATTTGACTCAAGACATTTCCAAGACGTCGTTCAGAGATCGTTGTGTCTGGCCAGAACAAATCCAGAGTACATCGTGCACGCATCGTGTTAGAGGAGCGGAAGATCCCGACGGATAATCTCGGCCATCAAATCGGCACGATGACAAATCTTATCACAAGGTCCTCAAACCCCGGAAGGCGTTTGTTTTCCAACAATTCACAGCAACTGTCGACTTTCGAATGACGACGAAAATGTTCCCATAAATCACCAAATACCACTCCGGATTGACTCCAGAGGGTTTTTGAAGGCTTTTGACTCTCCGGCTCGAGCACATTGGGCGCAAGTTGTAATTATGATGAACGGAGAAAAAATAACAAATGATATATCCCCATCAATCCAACAATCCTTGATTTTGTTTCGTCCCTTGGCGGGCAGTGCACCACCTAGGTTGCCAACTGCCATCATCTTCCTAGACCGACCTTTGACTGTTCTGTCATAGGCTTGTCAGTGTACTCCCCTCATTTACCTCCCATCCCACTCTTTTCTCTTTCCCGTGTTATGTCTCCCCAACTCTTCTCGATAACCGCCCTCCTTTTCCTCCTCTTTTCCGTCTTTGGCTCCGGTGCTGCATCCTCGGGCAGCCATCATGGATCTCTCGCGAGGAGGCATAATCACCTGTACAACCGCCTGAACACGAGGGATCTCCCAGCGGTTTCGAATCTTGTCCCTGTTAAACTCACCAGCACTCCACGGACGAGAAAGTCTTGCTTGAAGAAACCACAGGGACCGACGAACACCACGACCGCGACCAACAGTACCATCGCTGCTAAGCCCACATCCGTCAAGTCGGCATCAGTACACAAGAGTACCGGCTCAAGCTCAACAAAAGTCGCGAATCTGGTCTCTGGGACACAACCAGGCGCTGCACCAGCCGCGCAACGAACATCTGCAGCAGATCCCTTCCTTATGGAACTCTCCAAGCCATATAATAATGCCAATAATCCTCTTTTCACCCAGGTCCATACAGGCCAAATGACGTACTAGTTGCGTTAGATTCATTTTTGTTCATATGGGTTGTAATCTTACGAGATGTTTTGCTTTCGCAGTGGTCAAGGCCTCGGAGCTTGTGGGGACACATACGATGATTCTTCCTTTACGGCCGCTGTTTCTAAGCTCATGTATGATACATGGCCGGGCGCCTCACAGGCAAGAAATCGGTGCGTCTCCTTTCCTTTTTTTTCCACTCCCGCTCAAGCTCATCTCTTCATGAACGTCATCCAGTAACCCGATCTGCGGACCCTACGTGACAGGCCGCAGAATCATCAACCAGGCCGGCGCATTCGTGACCGCCGTCCCCGGCGCCCAATACATCGACATCGGAGGGGACGGGCTCCCCAACTGCAGCGCAGACTCCCAATGCCACGTACCCCTCACAGCGACCGTCAAGCACGGCGACAAATCTATCCAGGTGAAGATCGTCGACCGCTGTGAGGCTTGCGCCATTGGCGACATCGATCTCACACCCGCCGCTTTCGCTGCTCTCGCCGACATGGGATTGGGAAGAACTTCTGTGGAGTGGTTTTTCAACCCTTGATCTTCTTCTTCTTTGTTGGCTGGTTGGTGGAGGATTTGGTGGTTATTTATCTTATTTATTCTTTCGTGTACTTAGGTTCTGTTCATGCGTTTGATACGTGTGTCAGCTGCGATCGATTTAAAGAGATCATGGTATCTCTTCACATTAATAGACTGGTTCTGCATAATTCACAATCTTATCTGCATCACTGCAGTGTGTTGCTTAATTTTCTTGCGAAGTCAAACATAATGAGTAAAAGATTTTAGTTAGATGAAATATCCAAAGCATCGATAAATTATATGGTACACTACTAAGTTTTGTCCAGGAGAGAAAGGTTTTTTCGTACTGCTCAGAATCATTGTGACTCCTGCGTCCGAGTCATATCGTTCATTGAATTTTTGAGGTGAAGCTCATACAAACCTGGGCGTGGCGGGAGCCCAAATTTGTGTTCCGCCTGGCAATGATGGTCCAGGAATGGATCGTTCCGGCTCATGGTAGGCCATTCCACTGAGGTTGGTGACGAGATCGACTGACGAGGCGAACCCGAACGGCGTCGCCGTGTAGGGGAAGTCGAGGGGCTCTTTTTGGCCTTCTGTGCATTCTTTTTCTCCTGGTATGCTATTTGATTGGAAAGATGTTTGAGAAACCCCGCAGCCGTTGGGCGTTTGGCAGTCTCGGCTTCGTTCCGTCTCGGAGGAGTATTGGTGGTGGATGTTGTCGGACTTGGGATGGCTGGATTTCGGTTCCCCTGTTGGCTACGTGCTATCGTATATGTCAATATGCATTCATACATACCACAGAGGGGAGATACCAACTGATTATGTCCGTCCAAAGTGATTTGATAAAGGCTAAAAATAACGCACATCGTAAGCGCTCAGCTAATAACATCACTGAAGATAGAGGCAAACTTACAAAAGGTTTGTTTCTGAGATGGACGGCATCTCAAGTGAGTAGAATTTCTGGATCACGCTTGCCATTCGTTTGGTGATATCCATGACCGCATCGTGGTCGATAGTCCCGTTCTTGTCTTTAGGTGGCTTTCGTTCCATGACTTTTTGGATCTCCTTGACCTCGAGTCTTAATTTCTGCAACTCGTCTAGGAAGATGACCTCCTCGGGCTTGAGCTCTAGGAGCTTAGAGAGTGGTATGTAAGAAAGTTCTTTCATGTTTAGAAAAGAACGATTAGACGCTTACTGTCTGGGATTGATGTCGACTAGTGCCTTGTGGAAGAAGTTGCCAGAGCGGCTGATTGGAGTAGGAGGACTCAGAGGCAGATGGTGGTTGTTGGGGAGGTATCTTGCTCTTGAAAGGAACAGAATAAGTCACTCTTTATATTCCTGAATGAGGCAGTGAATCTGACTATGGACTGATTGTTCCTACTATTCCACGTCTATCTTCATTGACCCAAGCGGATTAGGAAGGTCTTTTATCTGCTGCGTGTTTGCTGCGTGTCTCCAGAATCTTGTGGAACGCTCGGCCTCGGCCTCGGTGTAGTGCTATAAAGAAGGAAGGTTCTATTGATCTGCAGGCACACCAAGTCACCTCTGCAGAACTGAGTAGGAGTCAAAAGGGATAACCGTATGTAGAACGTTGACCGGACCGGTGACCCGCGGAAATATCCGCCAGCGCCTCGCCTCGCCTCGTGCCTGTACTTTCCTTTTGCCCACATCGTTTTGAACCAACTCCCAATTGTCGCTCTCGCCAAACTCAGCGAGGTATTTCACAATGTCTGCCACAGATACAGGTGCCTCGGACGGGACAGGTAAGCTTATGAGCTTGGTCCATTCTTAGTCCTAGCTCATTACTTCCTCTCGACGTGTCATCACGTCAACCAGAGGCTAGATTACCTTCACAAGACGAACGTGTAGGCCGGCATTATATGACTCGTAATGTCAGACATACTATCTATCTAGCTCATGAAATTGACTCTTTCTCTGTGTGTATTCTATTGAGGCTACAGTACATACTTGTTCTAATTTGACAGTCCATGTTCTGCAGAGACCAAGTTCACAATAGTTGTGTTCGAGCCCGAGTTGAGAAGTACGTTACCCCCTTCTTTTGGTTTTAGCATGCCCCTGAAACTTCAAAAGACATTGGCTCTAAACAGGTCGAGTACTATAAAGTTTCGACCAGGGTACGCCTCGTCCTCGATCAAAAATGTTTACCGAACCGTACCAACGCGCTCTTTCTCATCGTTTGGATTCCAGACCGACTACGATGGCTTCAAACCTATCACAAACGTAGAAAGACGGTTCTCCGAGTTCCAAACGCTTCGAAAAGTACTCGTCCAGAAGGGTGTCACTACCCTTCCACTCTCCATGTTTCAGTGGATTCCGCGAAACATTTCCCGTTGGGAAGAGCTGCTCAATTTTGGCAGGGACCTTGGTGATTCGATCCTTGAGTTAGATGAGGTGAATCGGAGCTATCCCAAACCGTAGATGGCACTGATTGCTCAGCAACTGTCAACAGGATTGCCTCAAAGAGCTCAAAAGGTTCTGCGAAGACCCGTCACCATACCACGCTGACGAACAATTGGCAGGTCTTTCTTTTTGGGAAAGACGAGTCCGCAATCTACTTTGAAGATTTTTCAGGGGACAACCACTCGACTTACCTTTTATCCGAATTGTCTATCGAGCTATTTGACGCTCGTTTTATTCGAAGGCCCATTTTGCATTGGAGGAAACCAGTCCAAATAAATTCTTTGAGTCTTTATTCATTTTCCTTTTGGATGGTTCAACTCGTTCCTTATGGATTGCCGAGCCATGTAACTAGCTAGCAGATAATTTGTGGTATACTGTATGTACAGTACAGAGTATAATAGAATCCGGGTACCAAATCATGTAGAGTCATTGATCCTCTGTGACTCATTCGTAGTCGAACTTGCCACTTCATCCTGCCGAAAACCAAGATACTCCAAGACGTGTCATCGAATGAAGGTTGTGAAAGCCGAAACGATGAACTGCAAAACAAACTCGCATCATGATGGAGATATTCATGTCTGCACACTCACAAAAAGTCATCAGAGTACGGATATAAAAGAAACTTTCTAGAGTCGAATGAGGAGCCGATCCACAAACCAGATGCCGGTGAGCATCTGTTCTGCCTCGTAAGGAGATTGGTCGTAGAAAAATCTCTTCATCTCTTTGAGGCAATCCTACAAGATGGGCGGTCAGCTGGGAGATGTCGCATAATTAATTGTATGGCGTTCACCTCATTGAACTTGAGCTGGCCAAGGTGTTTGGTCCATTTGTTGAGCTCTTCCCACTTAGACATATAGCCTGGAATAATCTGCGTGCGGGAAAGCCAAAGAGGATTTGCGCCTTTGGCCACGAGGACTTTACGCAATGTTTGGAACTCGGAGTATCTTCTAGGTACAATAATTGTACGTTGGCTGAACCCTTCGTAATCGGTCTGGGATTGATAAAATCAGGGTGTAGTGACTGGAAGGGATTCATTTGATTTTAAATTATACCTGGGTTCCAACTTGGTAGAACTCGACTTGCCGATTGCCGATTACTTCAAAGAGTCAGATGGCAAGCGCTAGAGAGAAGAAGAGTATAGCATACGTTCCAACTTGGGTCTCGTTACCTTTATGGAAAAACGTGTCTCTGCGAGTTACGAAGAGTCAGTACTAGTCAGTCGTCAAGTCGAACCAAGTCGAGCCAAAAAGCAATGAAATTCGCACATATAGAGAGTTAAACGTTAAACGTTTAAACAGTCAAAACTAGACGTCTAGACAGTGAACAATAATGGTATCTCTGACATTTCGAGTGGGGTAAAAATGCCCTGCGGTAAGTGGCGGCTGTTGCTCCCTCGGACGGATTGGGGGTTGGGGAGCGGCTGTCGTGTTGAGGTCAGAAGGAAGAAATGCTGGGAACAAAAACCTTCACTTACCTGCACTTGGGTTCAGTGGGGTATTTTCGTTCGACGTGCTTATCTCGGCGGTAGACATTGTTCAAGTGTCAAAATTTAGTGCAGCTCAGCATGGAATGAGTGATAAATCGATACATGTAGATGTGGGTCCTGGTGGGAAAGACGTGATGTACGTTGGAAGTACGAGTCGGAGCGGGTGACAGCGGACCGGCGATCCGAAGACCGTCCGCTCGCCCAAATTTGAAACGAAGATAATAAAAATTGAAAGGAGTACCATGCGAACTCAAGGAGCAGATACATATTTCTCAGGTATTTATCCACCAAAAATCTATATATTTCACTTGAAGTTGAAAAGCCAGAAAGATCTGGCAGGATCTGGCACGGGGAAGGAAGCAGTTATCGATAGGGGCTCTTTCCAAATATGGTATCGGAGTTTCAAATCCATCCGTTTTGTTTCTTGCGAACCTTTCGTTTTGCGTCGATAACAACCTCGATGACATCCGAAGAGATGGATTCGCCATGGGACGAAAATCCAGAAGACACGACCTCCAGAGATGTTGAATGGTCCAGGATATCATCCGAATTTACAAACGTATGTCCAAAGCCATCACATTGTCATCGACCCCATATTCCAAATCCACACAAAAAAAAACTGACTTGAAAGGTCGGATATCGTGAAGGTATAATCGCTGGAAAAGAAGCCGCGTCTCAAGAAGGCTTTGATTTTGGATTTGCCAATGTTGGTGTACCTATCGGCAGGGAACTTGGTCTCTTACGCGGGATAACGTCTGTTCTGCTCGGATTTCTCAAGAACGCGCCCAACACGCCTGAGAACGAACGTATGCTCGTCGAAGCCCAGGATATCTCCACTCGGCTTTCAAAGGTCAGATTCTCGGACATAATGCCTCGCGATATCGAGGCAGAGGAGCACGCCCGTGAACATCTCGAAGCGGAAGGGATGGAACTTGACACCCATGAAGATATCGCGGCGAAGCGCGATGTAGAAGGGATCGAGGACATGCTCGCAAATATGAGTGCTGGTAATGGGAACTCGAAGAATGATGCTTCCAGACCGACTGCAGAGGACGTTCAGGCTTTGAAAGCGAGGCTTGGTCTGTTGAGCGAGCAGTTGAATCTGGACATCAACTGGCCATGATGATCGGCAATCAATACTGGTTTTGATTGGGGGCTCTTCCTTGCGTATCCAGCCTGGTATGTTTGTGCTTATTCTCATGTCGCCCATTATTGAGGCTAATTGTCAAAGATGGGGTCGCTTGAACATCAAGGAAACCAGATGGATAGATCATAATGGACGACATAGGTGAAGATGCTCAAATAAACGACAAAATCATGTTCCTCTGAGCAACTTCCGATGGGCTACCCTCATAAATAATAAATATCACCGAAAACATCACTTATATCGTCAACGTTTTCACCTCATTACCGACAACACAGTCCTCAGACGGCAAAGTTGTGCAAACATTGTGTAAACGTTGTGGCCCATCTCGCGCACGCGAATGGTTACTTGCGGCGAGCGAAGAGCTTCTCGACCAGGATCCCAAGCGGCCGATAATATCAGACATCCTTCAGCGAATGCGAAATTTCGACCACGTTGCGACCACAGATGGATAAACATGTATCCAATGCCAGTCGATATCTGGCTTGTTCTGGACCTCTCTGGGGTAATCTGATTAATTTTGATCGTTCAAAACATTTTGTCTCTTTCTTCATGTCTGGATTATCTCGATCTACTGAAGCCTACTGTATTTGTACTCTGTTTAGAACCGGTGACTTCCAAACAATCAGCAGGCTACTTAAAGCAAGTCAAAGCAGTCAAATTGAACCTATTTCTTTGGTGAAGAGGATTATGATGATGAGTGACGAATTTCGAGCAACGTTGAGTGTGTCGCGTGGGATCATTTGATTCAGGGTATGCCAACAAAGACAGAATACTTGAACACACTCAACTTCGCTTTCTTTCCTTTTCTCTCCCCACCTTCATTATTGAAATACCATTCACTTTTTTTTTACAATCCTTTATTCAACCATGGCTGCAGCTGAAGCAAACACCGTCAGATTAGGCAGGTCTCATGGACTGCAGTCTGTAATCTCCTGTAAACTGACAAAAATCCCTATGATCTATCGCCCAACGAACAGGAGCAGAACCACATTCTGAGTGCGTCTTGCCAAGTTTAAATTTATCTCAAAATGTTAGAGATACTGTATCGTCCTCGAGTCGCGCGATTTGTTGAAACTTGACACCATATGTCCGTTTTCTCTTACTGCCCCGCTTGACTTGGTGATTGAAATATGGACGTCGAATAGAGACCAAATTCATGATCACTGTAGGAAAAGCCGAGTTGAGACGTACGTCATCCATGCACCTCTTGTCTACCTTGCCTTTGACTTTCCGCAAGCACTTGACTCTAAACAAATCGAATTCTACGAGGTTGCAACTGAGGTATGCCATGTTTTGTTGATTCCAATGTTCATTGGGTCATTTTCAATCCCAGAGCAATTACAACCGTTCCAACGCTCATCGCTCAGTGGTGCACAGACGGTACTCCGAATTTCAGGCGTTGAGGACAGTACTTGTGGAGAATGGCGCCCATGCTCTTCCGCTTTCCAGGACAAGATGGATTCCAGGTTACGTTTCTCGTTGGGAAGAACTCAATAATTGGGTTTTCCACCTTCGCAGCCTCCAATTCAACCAGGTACAGTAGTCTCACATGAGGCTATCAAATATTTTCTCTGACAACCTCACTCTAGGCTTGCTTCGATGAACTGAATAAATTCTTAGACGACGAATCGCCATACCGAGCCGCCAAGAGGCGTACTGGTCTTTGGTTCATTGATCGATTCTGGAATTAAAATCGTCTGTATACCTCCTGCTAGAATGTATTGTTGATCTTGTTTTTGCGTAGAATGTGTACTCATCCTGTAACCATGAATTTTATTCATCGTAGTTTTCATCTCGGTGTTTGGATTAAAGACATTTTTCATGATCCCATTCATGGCCTCTGGACGTGAGTCTGTGACACAGATAAATAGTCGACTAGTTATGGGCATTGATCGAGAACTTGTCCCATTACTGGTGAAACGAAGAAAATAGGAATATGGCACAAGATGATTTCTCGGGCACAGCATCTCTAAGGCTATCCCGTACGCCCGTACTGACGAGGCGCCCAGTCTGCATGGAGTGATATCATCGCCACCGTCACAACCTCGTCGGGCTATTTCCAACTTTCCTATCCCCAGAAAATGGGAGCCACACAAGCACCCTTAAATAACCGTTCAAAAGAAAAAAAAAAAAAGAAATGAAAACCACCTTTCACTGGAAAAGGCGGTGGATCAACAAAGGTGGCAGTGGCGTCTGGTAAGTCGATTTATCATTGAAGAACCTCCGAAGTTCGTCAAGGCAATCCTGTCGAGAATTTGTTAGCTAGTATGTTTCGCCGCTCGCGGTAGCCCTTCGAAGACGACACACCTTATTGGTGACATATCTGACGTCCTTGAGGTGTGCAACCCAATCGTTCAGCTCTTCCCATCCCGACAAATTTCTCGGAATCCATTCAAACCAAGAAAGCGAAGGAGGCCCGGGATATCCGCCTTTTGCGACAAGAGCTTTCCGCAACAGATGAAAGTCGGAGTACCTTCTCATCACCGCTGTGCGAGGATTGAAGCCCTCATAATTGGTCTGGATTCGCAAAAAAAAAATTAAAAGAGTGTCGTCAGAAGAAACATTTGTTAAGTCATACCGGGGTCACCACCTCGTAAAAAGCAACTTGAGTTTTCCCAACCACTTCCAGACAATTATATAAATTGTGAGCACGTCACGGTGCGTGGGCCAAAGATACCACACACATTTGAACATAGGTTTCTCCACTTGAATAGTGAGGAAGGTCTCTGCGTGACATATATTATCAGGTCATAAATTTGCCAGGAGAAGTGATAAAACGCACATATTAAGAATTCTCAACACCGTCCTGGTTGAACACAAAATAATATCGTTTACATTTTTTTTCATGAAAAATGGGCGGTCTGCATCTGGGTCTGTCAAGAACAGAGTATCGAATCGTGAGATTATGGATTACAGAGTTATATTCATAATTCCACCTGCCTGCTCTGAGGTCCAGTGGAGAACGGTGTTGCGAGGTACTTGCTTCCAGATTAGACATTGGTCGATACAGTGTTGGAGGCAAGTTGGAGGAGCAGTAAAGTTGACAGAATGCTTCCACCCAAGATAACCCCTAATTTAGGAGCTCGTGTCCACAGCAGCCTGGAGGAGTCAGCGCTAGTCAGCTTCGTCCTCCTTCCGAGTCATTTCTGCTCAATTTCTGCTCGGTCCAGGCCGCTCGCAACAAAGCTGGAATTATGATCCGGAGAACATATTTCTCAAATATTTTTCAGTATTTGATTGAATCCGAACAGTGTGATGACTCTGAGAGGTCGATGAGGGAGTCATCAGCAATGCCATGAATTATTGAACAGCTCGAAGTGGGAGGGATGAACTAGATACGCAATAGATACCCTGTTAATGCAATCCCCAGGAAAATGACTAGAAGAAATTCTTCAGAAATGCATTGGGAACTTGGATTATGATGGAGGACACCACCGTATTACAGTGAGGAATGATATAGCCGGGGGTTGTAATTCAACCAGTGTAGACAAGTCCGCGAAGAGGAATAGCAGGATATGTAGCAAGAAACAAAAAAGTCATAAAGGGAGTTCGTAATATGCAACAAGAAAAGAAAAGAGAAACCTCTAAACATGAGCGCACCATGCGAGATAAAACTGAGATCATCACAATGGGGAGGAATAGCGGAAAGGGATTGAGGCCTACTAGGCTTAACGCGAACGCTTTAGCAGGCACAACCACCCTCCTGCTTCGGTTCGTCCGTCAGACCAACAACCTGCACACCCCCAGGCATGCCTCCTCCTCCATGTCCGGTGTTATGTGACCTGCCGGCTGTGTTCTCCCAAAGCTCTGGGGTATCGAGGATCTTTTCCACTACCTCCTGGAACGCTTCTCTGACACCAACAGACGTCTTTGCCGAGGTCTCGATGAATAAGGAGGACATCCTCTCGGCGAATTTCTCTGCTTCGGCCGTTGATACTTGTCGCGAGAATTCCTGTGTAATGGTCCAAAGTCGGTCAAAAGGATAGAAGATATGAAGGAACTGGGGAACAACGCACCTTATCCACTTTGTTCCCGACAAGAATCTTGACTACGGAACTCGAAACGTATGTTTCTAGCTCGCTGTACCACCGCGGCAAAGCCTCGAACGACTCCCGGTTCGAGACATCATACACTATCATATTGCGAGAGGTGAGTAAACACATCACTCAGAGGTCAATATGTAGGTGTAGAGACACACCTAGGATAATTCCCTGTGCACCACGGTAGTATGAAGATGTGATTGTTCTGAAGCGTTCTTGACCAGCCGTGTCCTATGCTCAGCATCAGGATATCAGTCAAAAATCCATCTGAACCACAGTATCTGACCGAAACGCACCCAAATGCTCAACTTGACCTTCTTTCCTTTGATATCCATCTTATGCACCTACATCCCGGTGAAATACAGTCAGATATGCCCTCCCCAAAAGAAAGGAACCGAACCCCACGCAAAAGGGTCGATGAAGAAGGGTCCTCCCAAAGCCACTAAGCACTCACTCGAAAGTCGACACCGATTGTCGCACTGCTCTCGTCTTCTGGTAGCCATTGCTCGTCAGAGAAGCGTAGGAGCAGACTCGATTTCCCGACTGAAGAGTTGCCAATGAGGAGAAGCTTGACGTTTATGGGTTGTGTTGGAGAGGTGGAGGTGGGTGCCATCTCAGTCTTTGAGTGTCGTTAGTATGGAAATCAGATATGATGTGCGGTCCCTCGTCGAGTCGTCAGTCGTAAAATGTGATCTAAGAAGGTAGATGAGTTCAAGAATGCTTTGCGGAGGAGAGGGCTGGTGGTGGTACAGGTTGAAGACCTCGTTTAGATAGCGCGTCATTTGATTGACAATTGCCGGGGTCCGGTGCTATAAGAGGAACTCTGACCACAATTGGGGCCGGATCTACACCATCAAGTCCTCAAGGCCTCACTAAATATCGTCATGGTATGTAGCGCAAGGGTATGTATGTATGTATTGATTGATATAATAAAAGTACATTTGTGCTTGACATGTTGTTACAATTTGAGACCGTTATCCAAGAGCCAGAAAAAAATGACAAAACGCCAAATTGCAGATCACTGAGCTTCAGCGAATGCAATCTGAAGTCCTGCCTCGAAATCGGCAATGATGTCCTTGATGTCCTCAATACCGACAGAAACACGGATGAGGTCGGGGGTAACACCGGAAGTAAGCTGCTCTGCTTCTGTCAATTGAGAGTGGGTCGTCGATGCAGGATGGATGACGAGGGTCTTCGCGTCACCTAGATTTATTGAACCAAAGGGGAAGATGGTCAGATTGGAATTTTTTATATAAAAAAAACCCAAGTTTACTGACCGACGTTGGCCAAGTTGCTGGCGAGTTTCAGGCTGTCGACAACTTTGCTTGCTTGCTTGACATCTCCCTTCACGCCAAAGGAAAGAACACCTCCATAGGCGTTGGGTCGGAGGAGCTTGTTGGCAAGCTGGTGCGACTCGTGCGACGGAAGACCGAGGTACGAGACCCAAGCAACATTGGGATGGGTCTCGAGGTATCTGAAACGAGGATCAGCCAGAGGTCAACTATCGAAGAACGAACAAAACTAACTGGGCGAGGGCGAGGGCGTTGTCGCTGTGTCTCTGGCCACGCAAGCTGAGGGTCTCAAGACCTTGCAGGAGAAGGAAAGCACCGAAGGGGTTCAAAGAAGGTCCGAGATCACGAAGGCCTTCAGTTCGAACTTTGACAGCAAACGCAGCAGGACCGAAAGTCTCGCTGAACTTGAGGCCGTGGTAGCCCTCAGCAGGTTCGGTGAACCCAGGGAATTTTCCAGATTTTGTCCAGTCGAATTTACCTGAACATTTTTCAATGAAAATGACCTCACACTCCAGAAGGGGAAAGAGGACGTACCGGAGTCGATGATGACACCAGCAATGGTGGTTCCGTGACCGCCAATCCATTTCGTGGCACTCTCAACTGTTGATGGAATAAGTGCCAGAATGAAGACTTGGTTCGAAGGTACTCACCAACGATATCGGCGCCATGTTCGATTGGCCTTATGAGGTAGCCTTTACAGAAGATCAATGACATTCAACACGGAAATAAACTAAGAATAACCAACCTCCCATTCCAAAAGTGTTGTCAACGATAAGAGGGATGCCGTGATCGTGGGCGATCTAAAGAAAGTCATTCTCAATCAATTGAGGGGCTATCCAAATCGAGTAGAAGACTTACCTTAGCGAGAGCAGGAAGGTCGCTGACGCGATATTTCGGGTTGGCGATACTTTCGACGTAGATCGCCTTGGTTTTCTCGTCGATAGCAGCCTCGAATGCCTCGGGTGTCGAATCGGTAACCCATTTCACGCCAATTCCGAATTGCTTGAAGGTAACTACGAATCAAATATGATGAACAGACCATCCAAAAGGCAGAGGAAATGAAATGAACCTTTGAATTGGTTGTAGGTCTGAAAATCGAAGTGTCAGCTCATGAAAGACTTCCGGATTCAAAACGTCTCGACTCACACCCCCATAAAGGAAAGAACTGGATGATCATAGATCAGATACACGTGTATGAGGGGATAGGAGTGTGAAGACGTACGTAGAAACAATGTTATCCCCTGATCCTGCAATTGTGCTGATAGCGAGGAATTGAGCTGCTTGACCGGATGCAGTAGCGACGGCTGCGACGCCTCCTTCGAGAGCAGCGATCCTATCCTCGAACACACCCTACGCGATTATTCGTCAGAACAGTGAATCATCGAAGAATCCAGAGACTTACGACGGTAGGATTTCCGATGCGCGAGTAGATGTGACCAGGTGCTCTGTTAACCCAGTGTCAGATTCGAGGAGATCTAGACGGTTGAGGTGTGCTCAAAACGAACCTCAGGCCAAAAAGATCGGCACCATGCTAGATGTTGGTCAGAAAATGAAGTCCCAGACGCGTATTAAGGCAAACTCACAGCTGAATCGTTGAAGACGAAGCTGGTGGATGCATAGATAGGAACCGCTCGTGCATTTGTTGCGGTATCAGGGGCTTGACCACCGTGAAGTTGGAGGGTGTCGAATTCGGGTTGTCTGGGATTAACGTTAGTTGGGGGTGTCTCTGTGAGTTTCATTTGTCTGACCTGTGGAAGGTGTTGGACATCGTGGGTTTGGGTGTGAATGGATCCTAATGATAATGAAGATGGCTGTGAGTTGAACAGAAGCCTTATATACTGGAATAACCAATACATGGGAATAATGGCGTGCTCAAGAGGCATAATGAAAGACCCAATCACGCAATCTATGCTTTTCTTTAATGATCCACCTAGCCAGATTTGGTGCATAATTAAAGTCAGCAGTGTTGGATGTCTCCTTCTGATTCAATTCTGGTTCCTAGATTTTTTCACATCTCTTCACGATAGGCTTGATATCGAAAGTGATATGGGCTCTAAGAGACCGCCTGGTCCAATCTTGAGTTGAAGCCAAAGACAGCTTGACTTGCGGCCGTAAAATCTTGTAAAATGCGGGGAATGGAGGAGGTAGACTCTAAAGCATTAATCTGCTACAATTTTCGGCATTAATTCACACTTCACGTGAATCCCATCCGGTCCGAAATGCCGATGCCACCTCCCTTCGGAATTGCTCTATGCTTTGACCATCTAAAAGCTTCAGAGATTCAGTTACACCAGCAGTGCTGCTCTGGGATTTCGATGATAGTGGTCCGGGATAAGTTCAATTCCAAGAAAAAAATGGAACCTTTGGTCCGTGGCGATTTAATGTTTCCCTTTTGCTTACAAGCTATTCTTGAAGTTTCTTGCGGAATTCAGAATTGGGCGCTTAACAGCTTCATCAAAGAAGCAATCTCATAGCCGCTGCTAAGGCTTGAACCGCATATGCAGATTATATGACGTACTGCTAAGTATTAGTCTGGCGACAAAGACACAATTTCAGGAGAGCGAACGATCGACGGGGAAGGAGGTCCAACTTGGACCTGGACCTGGACCTAGACTTGGACTTCACGTGCATTCACTGTTATCTAATCAACTCAATTTAGGTCCCGATGAAGGTCCGACCTGGGGTTGCCGTCGCTGTGACTCCCGCCGTGTCCTACCCTCCACAAGTGACACCAACAGTGTTAAAGCCCTGCCGAAAATGCCACTCAATCCCTGACTCATTCGGCAGAAGATCCACTGAACGCGACCTTTTTTAATTTGCTGCTGTTTGTTTAATCTATCGACCCCCTCAACAGTCCCTCAATAGTCCTAAGTCTTCACTGATATTTTATAACTATCCAATACGGCGGAGATGAGGGATGT